>JAJLVY010000019.1:0-46685 GCA_030570475.1 Liangdongia dendrica
TATTATTATTATTATTATTATTATTATTATTATTATTATTATTATTATTATTATTTGTTGTTTATTATTCTATTAGATTATTATTATATACATGACACCTTTCTGTTGATAAATATTATTTCTTTTGGTGGTCCTTTTCGTATTCCTCAACCTTTGTCTTGAAGAAGGACCATGTTGTCAGTCTGTCGCCCTTCTTTCTGGACTGGTATGTGCTGCCTGCGCCTTCGAACTCGCTCTTTCTCTGGTACTCTCCTGTTGACTCTGCGAAGCCCGGCTTGATCTTTGCGATGTTGAGGTCAGTAGCAGAGCCTGGTGCTGGTGTTGATGGAGCAGTGGTGATGTAGTCTGGGACAAAGGTCTCCTCCTTTCTGTTGGAGATGATGTTCTTTGTGAGGAAGATGGTGCCGATGGCGACGGAGGAGATGAAGAAGATGTTGCTGACGACGGACTTGAAGGGGTTGCTCATGCTGCAGTGGTTGTTTTCTGGCCTTTCCAAAGTAGTGTATTCAAGTAGTGTTTCCAAGTTGTAGTTTTCCAAGTCCCCGAAAGAAATTTCATGGGGCGGCCACGACCCGCCATTTTTCTGATTTGTGTGGAGAAGATTTCAATCTTTTGGTTGTTATTTTACTATTTTACTTCAGTGTTCAGTGTTCTTTTATCATGAGTGAAGCAGATCCCTTGGCACACGCCCTCTCCGGTGGTATCGGTGGTGTCCTGTACATGGCAGTCACCTACCCGCTGGTCACCTTGTCCACGCTGGCCCAGACCAGATCCGACAAGTCGACTGAAGAGTCGGTTAAAGAGTCAACTGAAGAGTCGACCAAGGCAAAGAAACAAAAGGTTTCGGTTCTCGCTGCTGCCAAGTATCTATACAAGAACGAAGGCGTTGTTGGTTTCTACTCTGGTTTGGAGAGTGCAATCTTTGGCATGTTCCTCAACAATCTGGTGTACTACTACTTCTACGAGCTTACCGGTAAGTTTTTGCAAAGAAGCAGTCGCAATGGCAATGGTTATGGCAATGGTAATGGCAAGGGTCTCTCCACTGTGCAGAGCATCATCACTGGTGCGGTTGCTGGCTGTTTGACGGTGTTTTCAACGAACCCGATCTGGGTCGCCAACACGAGAATGACTGTTAATGGGAGCAAAAACAACAACAACAAGAGCACGCTGGGTGCCATTGTCGAGATCATCAAGAAGGATGGTTTCAAGACGCTGTTTGCCGGTGTCATGCCAGCGCTGGTTCTGGTGTTGAACCCGATCATACAGTACACCATTTTCGAGCAGCTCAAGAACTTTTTGAACAAGACTAAAAAGTCTGGCATGAGCTCTATCGATGCCTTCTTCATCGGTGCGCTGGGCAAGCTGGCTGCCACTGGCTCCACCTACCCATACATCACCGTCAAGTCCAGAATGCACTTGAAGCAGAAGAATGGCGAGTCCAAAACCATCTGGCAATGGTTCAAGGAGATTTATGCCAATGAAGGTGTACAAGGCTTCTACAACGGCATCACTGTCAAGCTGTCCCAGTCCATCATGACTGCTGCCTTTTTGTTTTTCTTCAAGGAGGAGCTGGTCTCTTTGAGTGTCAAGTTGTTGAAGCTGGCTAGACAGTCTAAACTACGTTCGTTGAACAAGTAGATTTATAAATAAATAAATATATTATTCTATTCTATTCTATTCTATTATTTTGGTTTAACCAAACACTTGCTTCAACTTTTCATAGGTAAAGAATATCACAGCGTTGGAAGGGACAGCTCTGATGAGAGTGATGCCCAGTCCTCTGTAGAATGCCTTGACACCTCCGTGTATGTAGATGGTTTGTGCAGTGGAGAGGAAGGACACTTTGGCCTGAGGGTTGGTGATGCTGGTTGTCTGCATTTTGGACTTGATTGTGTCTGCTGGGAACAGCGAGAGGTTGTACGCGACACCAGCGCAGGCCCCACTCGCTAGCATCTCTGGCGTGGTGTTCTGGTCTGTAGAGGAGACTGAGACGTCTTGCCTGTGCAGCCTGAGTCGCTTGAGCTGCAGCGAGACAAGCTCATACGTGCCAAACCACGACGCGGAGCCACCGCACTCTCTGAGCAGCGTGCCAGTCTGGCCCAGCCAGAACCCCCTGATGCCCTCTGTGCGATACACCTCCTTCACCATCTGCAGGATCCCAGAGGCCCTGTCCGTGTACACCCTCTCCACCTGCATCTTGCACTTGATGAGCTCGATGGGCGTGAGCACAAAGGACGCGACAAAGCCGCTGAACCCACCGCACACCACGAGCTGTGCGATTCTGAGCTCGCTGCTGTGCACGACGTGAGTCTTGAGCACGTCCTGGGCGAGGTTGTAGCTGACAAAGAGACAGGCGTTCTCGGTCGCTGCGCCGACAATGGGCGACGCGATGCCTCTGTAGAAGCCCCAGAGGCGCTCGTTGTGCCACGTCTGCCTGATGCAGTCCCAGGGACCAGTGAACTTGAGCGGCTGGTCGTGTGGCTGGGACTGGAGACGCACTTTGATGGTGTCGAATGGGTATTCGATAATCTTACCAGTGCATCCAGATAACTGAAAAGAAGGAAAACCCTTTGTGTTAATATTCTTCATGGTTGAGTTGTAGGGGCAGGGGAAAAGATGCTTACCGATCCAAAGAGAATGTCCTTGAGGCTCTCCTTCAGAGACGCCTGGCTCTTCTCGCTTTCGCTCATATGCCTTGTTTGCTGGCGAGTGTTAAGTATTAAATTGTGACTCTTGAGTGCTTTTTTCACCAGTCAAAAAACAACAAAAAAAAAGTTGGAGAAACTCATCGCTTGAAAGTTACAAAGTTGAAACTTGTCTTCTGGTTGTTTTACTGTTTGTTTTATTGTTTGATTGCTTCATTCCATGTGGGTTGTGTCTAAACTCTGTTTTTTTGAGGGGTTCTGACTGTCCAGTTTTGAGATGGTTGCTGGACTGGACTGGACTGGATGGACTGGTTTAGTACCGGTCGTATAATGGATCATAATGGATCCATTGATCATTGATCATATAGATATATATACATATACATATAACCATATATAGTAGTAGAGACCAACGTTTCAAAGCGGAGATGTTGCTTTCGAGGAAAAGAGGTATACCGATTCGTCATTACGTCATTCCAAGCTAATCTGGAATTGTATATAAAAGCAGAGAGGTTTAATAATTGATATTCATCTTCATATTCATATTTACTCTTCCTCCTACTCTTGATAGAACATAGAACACCACCACACACAGCATGCAGAGACCACAGCTGAACAGACTATTGACTGAACCACAGCCAGCACCATCGCTCGCTGATAACGCACTCGACCTCTTCTCGCTCAAGGGCAAGGTTGCCTCCATCACAGGCTCCTCGCAGGGCATTGGCCTCGAGGTTGCAAAGGCGTACGCGCAGGCTGGCGCAGACGTGGCCATCTGGTACAACTCGACGCCAGCCGACGAGCTCGCAGCCTCCATCCAGCAGCAGTACGGTGTCAGATGCAGGGCGTACAAGGTGTCGCTCACGGACTTCAAGTCGATTGAGGGTGCCATTGCACAGATTGTCCACGACTTTGGCACCATTGACGTGTTTGTCTCGAACGCGGGCATCGCGTGGCAGAAGGGTGCCCTGCTGGACCAGGAGGATGACTCGGAGTGGCACAAGGTTATCGATCTCGACCTCAACGCGGTGTACTACCTCTCGAAAGCCATTGGCAGGGTGTTTGAGAAGCAGGGCCACGGCTCGTACATCATCACGGCCTCGATGTCGGGCCACATTGTGAATGTGCCCCAGTTGCAGAGCGGGTACAATGCCGCAAAGGCTGGCGTGCTGCACCTGGCTAGGTCGCTCGCTGTCGAGTGGGCAAGGTTTGCGAGGGTGAACACTGTGTCGCCAGGCTACATCTCCACCGAGCTCACCAAGTTTGCCGACATTAACTTGAAGAAGAACTGGTGGATGCTCACTCCAATGGCTAGAGAGGGGCTCTCAAAGGAGCTGGTTGGTGCCTACATTTACCTGGCGTCGGATGCGAGTACTTTTACCACTGGGGCGGACATTAAGGTTGATGGTGGGTACACAGCCATGTAATTTATTTATCATATAATCATATCAATATAATATAATCATATCAATACCAATTTGTAGTTGTGTTTGACACTTGCTTGAGATGGTTGCAGGTACGGCATGCAATCTGGTTTTGTGTCAAACACCATGAATGTGTGTGTCTGAAAAGACAGAAAACTTGGCTCTCCATATCGTAGACTCGTGATAATGGTGTATACACAGTTATACACCGCTATACACGTCCCCACCCCCACCCATGGTACAGTTCATCAGAAGGTCAAGAGTTGAGCTTGTCCCGCCCTCCTCGAGGAACTCCAAGTCAACCTCCAAGTCAAACTCAAACTACCTGCAAGAGACGCTCAGACTAGACTCGCCCCCAATTGGAATCAGGAGCATTGATGATGTGTTGGACAGTGCTGCCTTTGAGTGCTCTACTGCCTCTACTGCCACGCGGTTCTGTGTTGATGATGATAATAATAATAATAATAATAATAATAATAATAATAATAATAATAATGGATGTGTTTCTGCCGTGCCAGTTTCGACTCCATTGGTGTTCAAGTCACATCGGTTTAGTGATGGTTATGGTTATGGTTATGATGAAGATGAGGATGAGGATGAGGATAGGTTTGTGACGTGTGTTGACTCAGCAGGAGCAGGAGCAGCCCAGCTGTTCGAGTAGTGGGATTACAGCTACAACTACACAACAACACTATGACAGTTTTGCAAATGGGTTCACACCAAGCATAACGTCCTGGACAAGGTTCAATAATATCTTGAAACAGTACTCGACGACAAGGTCTGTCCCAAGAATACAAAGTGGCGACATCGAGAGCCAGCTGTTGTACTCCACTACAGAAACAACAACTATGAGCACAGACCAAACACCTCTTCTTCTTTTGAATCCTGTTCGCCTTTTGCGTCAAACGGACAACTTTGTGTTCGCAAATAAAACGGTGGTTGTGGTCGTGGTGGTTGTTATGTTTCTAATGGTTGTGTGTGGTTGTTGTATCTCTTTTGGTTTATAATGGTTTATAATCATAATAGTTTATAATTATTTTCCTCCTTGACGATTCGAACCCGTGAATTTTCATTTGTGGTTTCTGTGCCTACCGATTCTGTTGATGGAAAAAAAAATTTTAGCGATGAGATGTAAATAATACAAAAGAAGAGCAATATTGATATTTTATTATATTTTATTATACACCCAGCATCAGCATCAGCATCAGCATGGCCAAGAAGATTGTGTTTGGTGACTCGCCTGTCAGTAAAGATGGGAATGATCGTTTTCACACTGCTGCTGAAGATCTAGAAAATAGTGAAGAGGAGGAAGACAGTGACAGTGACAGTGACAGTGACAGTGACGATAACAGTGACGATGACAGTGACGATGATGCACCAGAAGAAGAAAGTATAAGCAGTGGTAAGAAACAGCTAGAGAACAAGCTCGCCACCCAAGCTGCTGCGCTGAAGAAGCAAGAGGAGCTAGCGAAATCCAAGAGACAGGAGCAGCAGTCGAGATTCCAGAAGCAGCAAGAGCTGAAAAAGGCGAAACTCGAGCAATTGAAGCAGCGCCAGCTCGTCGAGGCCAAGAAGCTTGCTGCGATTGCGAAGGAGCGCGAGATCAAGGAAAAGGCGAAGGAGCTGGAGGCACAGGTGCTGAATGAGCAGATGCGCAAGGCCGTGCTCAAGAAGGTGAAACTACAGGAGCTCAACAGGATCCAGAAGCAGAGGAGCGAGGCACGCACAGTTGCGGGCGGTGTGCAAGTGGTTGTGGCTAAGAGCGTGGGGAGGACCGCAGCCTCCAAGACTCGTGCTAGCAGAGACTCGTTGCTGTCGAAACGTAAGAAGAGATTGAACAAGAGAGTATAGTATGATTTAGATGTATATTATTATTTTTATTATTATGAACGGGCATTTACATGAGTATTAGTGTAATATTGTTATGAGACACATATGATACACTCATCATGCATATCATACTTTAGTTGATGTTTCACTATGATACTACATTAATATGAAACATAGATGAAACCTAAGCAACTAAAACGGCGTCATCCTTCTACAACGATATAAGGATAGACTTGTTCAATTCATTACATTATTTTGTATATTTTAATTAACGTTAGTTGGTACTATCACTGAACATATTACATATAGATTCCGCTCTAGCGATCCACTACACTGATATATCCTATATCAAATATGATACCATATCATATATTCGAATCAAGTTGAATAAGACGCTTTACATGCCAACAAAATCCATCATTCGGGTTGATCTCCAAAGTGTTTGAGTGTCACAAGACACTTGACACCAATACTTGGCACCAATACTTGAAGTCTTAGTACACTCCACCTCTGGTCAGTGTTAAGGCCGTACTGTGACGAGGGGATATATGAGATAAAGGCAGCATCATGCGGGGGCATATGTTGCTGGTCTCCAGATGAGAGATGAGATGTCTCCCGATGAGATGTCTCTGGCGTGTGCAGTGGTGTGTTGGTGCTGGTGCGGTGTATTTGCTGTGTTGGTGCTGAGATATGGTGAGGTAGAGAGAGAGAGAGAGAGAGAAACGGCGACTACACCGCTCGTATTCTATTATTGATCCAAGCGAAGGCACAGGTTCCAGGTTTTTAGCCACCAGACATGTTTAGTAGAGATGCTTCCATTACATTTAGAGAAAGTCTTGGTGCCTGTAGAGAGTGTTAAATGTAAGTGTAAGTGTAAGTGTACACCAGCCAAGCTATTTATCTGCCTTTTAGTAGCTTTCAGTGTCGTACTGCTTCGGTCGTACTGCTTCGGTCGTACTGTTTCGGTCTTTCTCTCTTCTCTTCTCTTCTCTGATCTGATCTGATCTGCTCTGATCTGATACGATACGATATGGCATGGTATGGCATGACATGTTATGTTATATGACACTAACCTGAAGAAGGAAACAAGTTGTCGATCGGCCGTTCCAGAGCTTCAAGACTGTCGATGTGTCTGTGTGATAACTCACTCTCACTCTGCCAGGCTGCTAAATCCACCGTAATTGTTGTTTTATCCTCTGTTCTGCTCTGCTCTGCACACCAAATAATTATTAGATCTCACTGTATGATAGCATTAAGCCAATGGCATGGATATAAAGATATAATAGACGGGGCAGGTGGGACATGCAGCTGTCAGACCGCAAGGACTCGATGGAAGTGTTCTCCACGTCCTGCGCTGAAACTGCGCTGAAACGACACCGGTGGTGAGCAGCGTATAGTGCTGGTGTTGGTGTTCAGCTTTAGATGTTGGACGATATATTTGATGTGCGTCTTAGTTGATGTTAATGATGCTACTCATGCTACTCATACTCCCAGTATTGTTGTATTCTATTGATCTCAAACTAAAAAAAAAAAGAAAAAATGCCAAAAAAAATCCATCATTTTCATCACATTCGTCAGTATAATTATCAGTGTAATATCAGCATATCAGCATACCATCACTGGTATCTGCCAACATGCGGCATGTAGACTGGAGGCATCCGTCTGGCCTGGTACATCAGCATAGGCACTGCTGGGCCCGGCACCTGCCCTTGCACTGGAACCACCTGTACTGCCGCCTGCATCTGGTGCAGCGGTGCCTGATGCGCCTGATGCGCCTGATGCGCCTGCTGGGCCTGCTGGGCCTGCTGTTGTTGGCTTGCTGAGATGCTATGGTGATGGATTGGAACTGGGAGGCTGATTGTAGAGCCACTGGCAGTGGCGGTTGTGTTCGTAGCAGCGCTCTGGCCCAGGAGAATAGTTTCTCTGACGCTCGACCAGTTCTTTCTTGTGTGTGGTGCCCTCTTGATGATCTTTCCAGAGTTGAGGGCATTCGCAGCAGCTTCTGGGCCATCTCTTTTCAAGATCTTTGCGTGGTAGAGTCCACAGGCGTTGCACAGGGTGCGCGCGCCGTTTGGGCCCTTTCTCCACTCCGGGGTCTCTGTAATACCACAGCGCTGGCAGTACAGGGGGGCATTGTTCTTGCGATTGTACTTCACCTTGTGGGAGCGCTTCTTTTGTGGACCTGCTGATGGTGTGGCGGATACGCTTGTAGGAGTTGAAGCACCGCTTGGAATAGCAGTGTCTGAGGCAGACGTGGAGGAAGTGCCAGCGGAGGAAGGAGCGCCTTGCTGTGAGGAGTGTATTAGAGGTGGTGATGCACTAGTTGGCGAAACCATTGTTGGAGCGTGATGCTGATGCTGGTGTTGATGCTGTGTGTAGTGGAAAGGCAGTTGTTGTGGATGCTGCATTGGTATGACCGGAGCTGAAGCATGTGTGTAAACGGGGTAGTATATCACTTGTTGTGTTTGCTGGCCATTAGCAGGAGCTGGAGCTGGAACATTGGATGATGGAGCAGCAGTAGTACTAGTAGTGGTAGTATCTTGAGTGTAAACTGACGATTGTGCTGAGAAGCTTGCTCTTGTTGTTGGTATTGGGCGAGCATTATGGGTAACAGGACCAGCAGAACCAGCTACTGGAGTCGTTGGGGCTGTTTGAAGGTGCTGGTGTGGGTATGAAGATGGAGTTGTGGTGGATGTAGAGGAAGGGAGAGTTTTGCCAGTTGGGGTTGTTGGGGAATGCAGTAGTAAGGAGTCGGGTTTTGGGAGGTATGTAAACTCTGAGTGGGTTCTTGGTTTGGGTAAGCTTGTTGAGTAGCTGCTGAGGGAAGGGAGGGAGTGTGAAGGCAGCATGACGAGGGGAGTGTTCAAAGAGGAAGCGATGTTGGAAATGGAAGGTAGGGAGATATTGTTCTTGTGGTTCATTTCTAACTTCAACATTATGGATAAATCAGAGATGAGGGTTGTTTTGATGCAAAGTAAGATAGAATATTAATATATTATGGGGAGCAAGTGGTTGGTTATCAAGATGAAGTAACGATGAAGCAAATATAAAGCAAAGATGAAGCAAAGGGATGTATAAATAGAGGAAATAGAGGAAATGAAATGAAATGAAATAAAGTAAAGCAAATCACAGTAGAAGTAAGTAGAAGTTGATATGGGGATATAGAAGATAAAATATATGTAACCCTTTTTGACACTATAAGAACTGGGGAATCAAATATGAAGGAGAGAAGTATCAATCAAAGCAGGACAGTTCTGTAACGACAAAAGAATGTGTAAGATATATATATATATATATAGATATATATATCTATATCTATATCTGTGTCTATCTGGTGTGAGATTCTCTGTTGGAGATGTAAATCTTCAGCGATTAATGATCAGTCAAGGAACCAGAAGAAGCAGAAGCAGAGCCGCCAGGAAGAATTAGAGATTCCTTGAAAGTCTTTATATATCTTTTGATCATCTCCATGGCACTCCCATCAAGACGCTTTGTGCTATGCAGGTGCTCTGCTCTGCTGCTTCTTCTTCTTCTGCTGCTGCGAGTGTCACACCGTGTCTGTCCTCTTGGGAGGACAAGAGGCGTAAGCGCTTTCTGCGGGTGTGCTGCATTCTCTTCTGCGCACTGCTGTATGTTTTCTGCGTGTGATATGCATGTGATATGCATTGAGATCGGAGCAGATCTACCACAGAAAACTTCCATCACAGCGTGTAGTAAGATTTCATGAAACTTGCGACGAGCAGCATGTATCTGCCTTCGTGTGTGTTGGTTGGGCTCTGGCTTATATCTCATATCAACCATGTCTCCCGTGTCTACCAATATGCAATGTGTACATGAACACTTGTTTTTTTTTGGCGGCAATAAAACTCTCTCGCTACCTGGTGGTTTTCTATTATTATATATTATATAATATTATATATATATAAATAAAGAACCCTCCTCTTACTGTGGAGTTCTGTAACCTTTTCACAACTTCTTTTAGCTCTGTTTTGTAGCCAGACGTATAATAGCGTTTTTTTTAACATCAACATCAAAACTCCAGAATACGCACAATTAGTATAGGAAAATGCAATAATTGCACAATTATGTATAGTATTTGAGAAATGGTGTACGTGCAAAAGTCTCCTTCACTATGTAAGGGCGAACAACAAAAAAGCTCGTGCATATGAGTGTTGCATATTGTGTTGCATATGCATGTGCATATTGTGTACGGTGTTTTAATGTTTTAGGTATTTTTAGGTATTTTAAAGTGTTTTAAAGTGTTTTAAAGTGTTTTAAAGTGTTTTAAAGTGTTTTAAAGTGAGCGGATCAATAGTGGATCGTGCAGTATCTGCCATGTGCGCATGAGTGCACACTAAATCGCGCTTTGTGGGTGGTTTCGGTGGCATAAACTAGACTGAGCAATGGGTTGGGCTTGTTTTGATTCTGTTGAGCCAGCCAGACCTTGGTTGTGTTATGTGTTATTATTGCTATTGCTATTGCTATTTCTATTGCTATTGCTATTGCTATTGCTATTGCTATTGCTATTAGCCACTTGGGGTTTACAGCAAAATAAAAAAAAAATCAGATGAGATAGATCTTTCGGCTTGTGTTCGTAAATGAAAGGGCTGACAATAGTGATATTCTATACTAATACTAACAGTGGCTATTGCTGAACACATCACCTTCTACTCATTATCTCTATTCATTATCTGTCTAGGTGTCTAGGTGTCTATGTGTCTCTATGTGTGTCTATCTCACTAACTCTATCTCAATCTCTATCTCTAACTATAACTCTATCTCTCTAACTATAACTATAACTATAACTCTAATCGTCATAATCAACCCCAGATCTGGTCACATGAAACAGTTTCCATCGCCTTCTTCTTCTTTTCCACGTCCTCTTTTGTCCTTTTTCTCATCCTCAAAAGTGTAAAGTGTTCGTAACTGATCTGCCATCCGACTGTAAATCATGGGCTGCTGTTTCTTTTTTTTTTTTTTTACAGTTACAGAAAGAAAGAGAGAGCTTCATTATCATCATCATTATTATTATTATCATTCATTCATTATATTGATATTGGCATACTATTACACCTTGTACTATATCTTCGATGGATGCCAACTATAATCACTCTTTCTCTTTCTCTGTCTCTGTCTCTTTCTCCCCACGCTAAAATACCCAGGCTCAGTTATCACCAGCATCCATATGAATCAGGCTGGTGCTGCATGCGACCGGTAGGCGAACGGATCTGCGGTAGGTGCTGCCCATGCTCTAATATATTTCATGGAGAATAGAATCGAAACAATAATATTCATATAGTCACACGCCGAGGCTGCTGCTTTTCTTTTTTTCTTTGGGGTTGGGGTTTGGGGTTTGGAGTTTGGTGGAAACGTAGTAGAATGTGTATTCTTTCCTATATGTGTAATTATAATAGATATAGATATGATAGATGTAGATATAGATATAGTATATACCACCACTGTGTTCCCACTGGAAACGAAAACACCAAGACAAGAACAAGACCTTCCATACGTCATGTGTCAAACAGGCGATCTGATCTGAAAAAGCAAAATAGAGATTTTGTAACCGAGTTTAACGGAGTATATTACTAGTGTTACGGTGTTACCGATTACCAGCACATACTACACCAGCACTACACCAGCACCATTGATAGCTATTGATTTCAATACTACTCTGTCTCAAACACCCTTCAGTTCATCCTTCAGAGTTCTTCCCTTTGTTTGTTCGCTTGGCTTGTTTGTGGTCTGTGTCTTTGTTTGATCAACGTCTGACCGAATGTGAAAAGAAACACCCTTTGCAACATGTGAAGACAATCTAATTACGAGTACTACACTTTCTTGCACATTCATTGGCTCATTGAATTGTTGGAACTACACAATTGAATTGTTGTGTCCATTTCCATTTCCATTTTCAACAAAAAAAGTCAAAAAAACAAAAAAAAAACAGACAGACAGACAAAAGCAGACGATATGACACTTCATTTGCTTGATGGGAATGAGGTGATTATTGATTGTTCCTCCTCCCTCCCCCTTGTGCCACGCCCCCATGTTCCTGTGTGCCTGTCGTGTCCTGTGTTACTCTGCACCCATATGTATCCTATTGTACATAGATATATCACATCTCTGTCCATCTCTGTCCATCTCTCCTCCAAAGCATCAAGAGCGGCCGGCATTTCATCTGGGACAGGCAATACAAAAGCAAACAACAAAGAGGGAGCTTCTCTCACATTTCCACACATTTCCACGCCTCTCCCACGTCTGGTTATGTTTCCCCATGCAGCAAGCTCACCCCCACTGCAGCGCTAATGGTCTTCTCTTCTTTGTCAGAACTTGGGTGTAATAGGGGGGGGTGTTTACATTTGTAGATTGTAGATTTGTAGATTTTTAGATTTGTAGATTTGTAGATTTGTAGATTTGTAGATGGATTAATAGATGGTGGGTGATAATTGTGACAGTGACAATGAGAATAGTGATAGTGATAGTGATTATATATTCTATTCGTATATACGCCTGACCGCACCATGCGCATTCTAAATTACATTAACTATAACTATAAAACTATAAAACTATAACTATAATGATATGACACAACAAGTAATAGTTCTTGTGGAGCACACTACAAACCAAGCACCCCACCATTTCCAGAAAACAAGAAAACAGGCACAAAGCGATATCCGCAGCGAAAAATTAGAAAGCGCTGATCAGAGACGTGGACAGGTGGGTCCCAAATCTTGACAGTCCATCAAGAGGCAAGTGAATCTCATGAATGGAAATGAATGGAAATGAATGAAAATGAATGGAAATGAATGAAAATGAATGGAAATGAATAAAAGACGCAGCAACACATGGCTGGGGAGTAGTAGGAGAGGGTAGTAGTAGGCTGAAGATGTGTGGGGATCTCTTCTGTTTGTTTGTCTCTGTTTGTCTCTTCTGCTTGTCTGCTCTGCTCTGGGGTTGGCTTTTACGATAGACTTTGAGAGAACACTTCGGCTAAATCCAGAATCTCCAAAGTGCCAGAAGGGTTTGATCTCGCACCGTACTCTGTGGCCATGTGCCCACTATATGTTGTTCCCACATCAGCATTTATCAGCATTCATCAGCACTCATCAGCATCACCACACCCACTAACCACAACCATACTATTCATCACCTCGGGTACTTTACTCACCACTACGACAATACGATGCGGTGTTATGCATATCTATGCACATGTGCACAGCTGTTGGGTTGTTTCTCAGTACGAGCGGCGGTAGTCGTAGTGGTGGTGGTTACTGACTGGTCTATCGTGGTCTATCGTGGTCTATCGTGGTCTATCGTGGTCCATGGCGGTCCATAGCGGTAGTGTCAACTGTGCAGACTAAACTAAAGTACTCTACACTACTCTAATCTGCCCTAATCTGGTCTACTTTACTCTGATAGCTCCCTGGCTATTCTTTTTGATGTGCTAAACGACTGGTATTGTGGGTGATATAGTTATAATAATAATCATATGAATAAGAATAGGAATAAGAATAATAATACTTCACAATATTAATTATCAACACCCAATATATTATATGCCCACCACTAGTGGTGAAACACATCTGCAATCTCCAGCCGCAGTGGCAGTGGCATCTCACAGAAAAGCGACAATCTGTTCGTGTAAATTACACAGAGTATGGCACGCAGGACGCTGTTCCTACAGCTTCTCTGCTGCCTGCTCTGGGGATTCTCCCGTGTCGATCTCTTGTTCGAATAACGTACGTTGTCTGTGCTGTGCTCGGACTATGCTTGGACTATCACTTATCTGGAGCTTTGAGCTCGCACTTATCAGTGATCACTGTGCTACCGGTTAGATCCATACTCTATTATTATTGTATTATTGTATTATTATTATATTATTATATTATTATTATGTGATGATGGAAGGAGAGAAAAAGGATAGAAAGAAACTTCAAGATCTTCCCATCTAAATGATTCACTATACTATTCCAGATTAGCGATTATTTTACTCTTTTTTTTTAGTTTTGGTGCTGCGGTTTGGAGATCTACATCTGGAGCTGTTTTCGTT
The DNA here is from genome assembly GCA_030570475.1 of Liangdongia dendrica. Lineage (NCBI taxonomy): Eukaryota > Fungi > Ascomycota > Saccharomycetes > Phaffomycetales > Wickerhamomycetaceae > Liangdongia > Liangdongia dendrica. Next base: position 13,950 of record JAJLVY010000019.1, read on the forward strand.
CTAAATAAAGATGTGATACTGTGATATGTGATACTGATACCAAGAACACTATGTGTGTGTTAATTAATTAATACTAGTGGCTATATTGCCTCATCTGCCTCTTTTTCAACGTCTGATTGACTTTTATAGAACGCATTCGCGGCCAATTCTTTATACAAATTCCACGTTATCGTTATAAAAAAAAAAGAAAGCGGAACGATGAGGGCTGTGCTCTTATGGCTTTGCTCTTATAAAAAAAAATAACATAACACTTGACTGAGTTATCTCAATTCACTGGAATTCGCTGGGTGTGCCTCATGAAATACTAGTTCAACTAATATTCTGAGCACTTCCACTTTACACCGGGCCAAATATGTGCAGTTCTCTCGGGCAACCTTCTTCTTAGCCTCTTAACCAATGTGTCATGTGTCATGTATGATGTGCAGCACAGCGCAGATAATATGCAAATTCTGGCCGCCGCTACAATGATTTAGAACAATAGCGATGAAGGTCAGTGTATATATAATTATCTACATCTTTTAAAAGTACTGTTGGTTAATGATATATATGCTATCCCAGGGAGATATACAAGATATATATATATATACCTTTTAGGGCTTGACTGCTCTGCTGCCTCCCTGTTCTGCTCTGCTCTGCCTGCTGACTGCTGACTGCTGACTGCTCTGTGTTCTGTGTCAATAATGCAATGCAACCTGGGTTGGGTCATTATAGATCATATAGATCTGGTGGATCAACAAGAAAAATAAAGAAAATATAGGGAATATAGGGAGGGAATATAGAATATATAGGCAGAAGGCAAGTTCAAGTTGGGGAGTGCCACTCATTCACGCCAGAAGAAGGAGAATCTTTAAATGCACGGCTTAGTTATGTGTAGCACACTAACACACTAGCACACTAGCAAAACAAGACCATTCAGCCAGACGCGCTTGACCAGAGCGGAGACAAAAGGAAACACAAAAGGTCTATTATCCGGGATCTTGCTTTCTGCTGCAGCCTTTCTCTTTAGGTTGGGGTACATGTGATGTGATGTGTGTTTGTTTGTTTGTTTCTGGGTGGATTTTCCTTTTTAGGCTGGGATGAAATAGGACGCTGTGCGTTTCACGTTGATTACTATGGTAGTATGTGACACGTATACTCTAAATCTATAAATCTATAAATGTCTAAATCATCCATCCAGTGAAGATGGACAGCTTCATACCAGTTCACTTTCACTTTCTGATAATAATAATAATAATAATAGATTCCTCTCTCTCTGTCTCTCTATATGATATTCCCCTGTATCTCCTCTATCTCCCCGTGAGATGTGGGGTTATGCGAGTGAACAAATTTACGTCTGGGGACGTAGTATCATACAGCATCACGCAGCACTGGGCATTAAAGATGTGCATAAAAGGAAAGATGCAAAGGGTATATGAGTGCATCGAAAGGCATTAGGGGCATCGGCAGACAGTGTACTGCAGCTAGAATTTGGTGGTGGTGGTGAAAGAAAGAAAGAAAGAAAGTATCAATACAATATCAGACACAGTGAATGTTTCAGTTCCAGGTGAACATGAACAACATACAACCAACACAGTCAGAACCAGAACCAGAACTCTCCTGCAGACCACACACTCGAAACAGAAAAAGAGCCACTAAAACTCGAAAGAAATGGGTGTAAAAATAATAACCAGCCAGAAAACAAAAGCACAACTTCTTGATTTGAAACGAAAGAACTTTGAAACTCGAGTTCAAGGTCTTCAGTGCCAGTGACAGTGACAGTGCCGTAATGTAATGTAACAGAGAATATAGGTGGTGGGTATATAAAACATGAAACATCTCTTCTCCTACTTCCGTGCTCTAGTTTTCTGTTCTAGAAGACGAGGTGGAAGGTGTCGACGTGCAGTACACTACATGGCTATATACCATGGCTATATACCACGGTCAGCCAAGTCAGTATGGCTATCCATATAAGGTATTTGACTATACACAAAGTAACACTCAATCCTCCCCAGCTGGAATCTCATCCTTCAACACCTTCACAAGCTTCAGCTTGAGCTCAGTGACTTCGTCCCCCCGTAGCACATCGCTCACAAACCCAGCCTCAACCTCCAGCTGCACCATCTCCAACGCCCCCTTCAGCACACCAACCAACACGTTCGAGTACCACAGCTCCCTCACAGCCTTCCCGTCATCAGGCAGCTCCACAAACTCAGCGAGCGGGTTCTCCTCCAGGACAAGGCTGAACTGCTTCCCATCAGCGCTCCAGTTGGCCACGAGGGGCGTCACGTTGAGAAAGATCTTGAACCCAACCTTGGACACAATCTCCGCAGTCTCCTTGAACGACGAGCAGCGCCCGATCCCCGTCTTGGCAAGAAAGTCCTCCACCAGCCTTATCCCGATGTTGTAGCCCATCTTCTCCAACTGCGCGTTCACTTGGGCATAGTCGTTGTTGAAGTCGCGCACCAGCTGCGACACAATCGACCCGTACGTCAGCGTGAACAGCTCTGAGTTCACTTTGTCCACCCGGTTCTTCCAAATATCATCACTAGCAACTTTTATGGATTTGCTCATTGTTATTAATTTATTATAATTATAATTATTATAATTGTGTTGGTTTCATCCACTTTTTTTCTGGTTTTGTTTTGTTTTGTTGAAAATATACCCGCGAACTCGATTTATAAATGAGAATCGTGAAGAATATTATATTATATCTTGTATCTTATATAGAGAAACAATCTCTACCCAGCTGATGGACCACCACTTCTAATATGCTAATTGTATATCCTTGAACTTCAAGAGCAATCAATAAAAAGATGAAGAACCCTTTCAACATTGTTCCACTATTATTATAATTCAGGGATAAATACTGTGCTGAGAGAACTCAGAATGAACTCAGACTAAACGAAATAAACAAAAGAAAAGAAACAAACGAAACTAGAGAACAGCATCTATTGAATAGAATAGAACAGAGCAGAGCAGAACATATATTGCTTATTTTACTTTTTACCCACAATAATTTAATACCCCTCGCATTCACCTTTTATTCCCTAATCCGGTAACTTTATTTTTTGAATTTCTTTTTTTTAAATCTATAAAAGTGGGAAAGTGCTAAAAACCATTTTCTCCAGATCTGAGTATTATTATTATTATTATTAAACAATGGTTACAATGCTGTTAGAAAATACTGGCTGTAGTTGCTACAAAGGAAACGACGCCTCTGTGCCATGCACCAGTATGGTAGAAATGTGACTGATCTCTTGCTTGATTTATCTAACACTTCTTTAGTGGAGTGTGTTCGCCAAATTGCAAAGTTGATGTGTGACAAGGAGTGCCACCATAACGGACAAGCTGCTAATGCTGCGATCTCCAAGCCCTCTTGTGGCACTGATTGTGACACTGATTGTGGTGGTGACTGCGAGGAGGACAATGCTGATGATTGTTCCAACTCTTGTGCTGATGAAGAAAGCGACTGTCAAGATTCATGCTGTGCTGGCGGCTCTGACTCTGAAGACAATGATGCTTGTCCAGAAGACAACTGTGATGGCTCCGACTGCGAAGACTCTTGTGAAGACGACTGCTGTGCTAATAATGAAAAGCACGAGTTCGAGGTGGACGATTGCCAATCCTGTACTGACCCATTCTTGGAGGGCGAGGTTGATGACATTTGTCCAAAACACATGAAAGCAACCGTCCATGAGTACTACAAGTGCTTGAAGGTTGGCCAGTGCGTTTGCCGTAAGTTTGTCGAGTACATCGACAGCTACTATGGTGTTAAAAATCCAAATACCTCAATCTACCAAGATGGTGACTTTATCAGCGCAACATCATCAATCCAATTGAGATCTTTGGATTTCGTCCCAAGAAGCCGTAAGAGCAAAAAGTCCTGTTGCGATAAGAAGAAAGATATTGTAGCAGCCACTTCAGCAACCCGCTCTGTTCCAAAGAAGGACTTTGTCGATACTGAGGCCCAGGAGTCATTCGAACACGTCGTCTTGAACGTCACTGGTATGACTTGCACTGGATGCTGCAAGAAAATGGCCAATGTCTTGAGCAACATTGACGGTGTCTCCGACATCACAGCCACGTTTGTCACCGGGACTGTCGACTTCACCGTTGACAAGGCCAAACAAACCGACGTGCCCCAGTTGTTGGACAGAATCGCTAGGGAGACGGGGTTCAAGGTTTCCAAAATCGACCACTCTTCCCAGACTATCGATATGGTTATCCAGCCTGAGAATGTTGCTGCTATGGAGTCCCATGCTGAGTCTGTCGAATATCTCAGCAAGACGGTTTATCGTGTTAGTTATGACCCTCAAGTGATTGGTGCTAGAGAATTGTTGAAATATGGAAAATTGGCCCCATTAAGCAACTCGAGTGTAAATGAAGGCCGCAACAAGTTGATTGTTACTGGTGCAAAAGTTGTTCTTTCTTTGGCTCTCAGTGTCCCCGTTGTCTTGTTTGCTTGGAACAAGAGTGTTGATATTTCATACAATGCAGAGTCCATCGTCTCGTTGGTTTTAGCTTCTTTGGTCCAACTGATTGCCATCTCTGAGTTTTATGTCGGTGCACTTAGAGCACTGATCTACTCAAAGGTTTTGGAAATGGATATGCTCATTGTTATTAGTGTTACTGCAGCATATGTCTTGTCTTTGGTCGTCTTTATCTTGAAACATGCAGGCGTTGAGGTCCAAATGGAGGAGTTGTGGGAAACTAGTTGTTTGCTAACCACGTTGGTCTTGTTTGGTAGATTGATGGCTGCATACGGTAAACTAAAAGCCGTTTCTTCCATCTCTTTGCGTTCTTTGCAAGCTGAAAGGGCATTGCTGGTTGGTCATGGCGAAGCTCAAGAAATTGATGCAAGATTGTTGGAATTGAGAGATATCGTGGAAATCCCAGCTCACTCGAGAGTCGTCACTGATGGTGTCGTCATTTCTGGCGAAACCGAAGTGGATGAATCTATGATTACTGGTGAAAGCTTGCCAATTCTAAAGACTAAAGGCGACGAAGTCATAGCTGGCACTGTTAACGGTATGGGTAATATCACTATTCAAGTCACCAAGTTGCCAGGCAAGAACAGTATTAGTGAAATTGCAAACTTGGTTGAAACTGCATTGAGTGAAAAGCCAAAGATTCAAGACGTGGCTGATAGAGTTGCTGGATATTTTATCCCATTAGTTATTTCCATTTCACTCCTTGTATTTGTCATTTGGATGTGTATTGGTTTCAAGTTTCGTGTTCAATCCACCGGTAAGAGCATTTCTGATGCCATTTCCTACTCAATTGCTGTCTTGGCCATCTCATGCCCATGCGCTATTGGGTTAGCTGTGCCAATGGTTTTGGTCATTGCTGGTGGGGTTGCTGCTAGACAAGGTGTCATTATCAAACAGTCCACTATTTTGGAAAAGGCGTACAATATCACCGATGTTATATTCGACAAGACTGGTACTTTGACCGAAGGTGCTTTGGTTGTTGACAACTGTGAGAAATTCTTCACTTTAGAGATGGGCGGTGTTGTTAAACAGATGGTTGATAAGAATGACCATCCTGTTTCTCTTGCTGTTGCTGAGTATTTGAGTGCTGTTGAGACTAGTGGTACTATTGAACAAGTCAAATCCATACCAGGTTGTGGTATCAAAGCCAAATGGAATGAGTCCGATGTTAAACTTGGTAATCCACACTGGACCAAGTGTGAAGATAACACGACAATTAAGCAGTACCTGGACCAGGGCTGGACTTTGTTGTGTCTAAGCATTGATGATGACTTGCACTCTGTCTACACTTTGAAATCCCATTTACGTCCTGAAACCTCCGCTGTTATAAAGACTTTGCAAGCGAAAAACATCAACTGCCACATCGTTAGTGGTGACAACCAAAAGTCTGTTAACCTCGTTGCCAATTCTCTAAATATCCCATTGTCAAAAGCTATTGCTAACTGTTCTCCAGCTGGCAAGCAAGAGTATATCAAGAGTTTGAAAGAGGAATCCGGCAAGACTATTCTGTTTATTGGTGATGGTACCAATGACGCTATTGCAATTGCAGAAGCTGATATTGGTGTTCAAATGGGTACTGCTTCTGAGGTTAGTAAAGCCTCGTCATCTGTTGTCTTGTTGGGCGGATTGGATGGGTTATTGGCTTTACAAGAAATTTCACGCCGTTCGTTTTACAGAATCATGTTCAACTTCATTTGGTGTGGTATTTACAACTTGTTTGCGATTCTGTTGACCGCTGGTGCCTTTGTTGATTTCCATATCCCACCAGCATACTCTGGTCTTGGTGAAATTGTCAGTGTTGGTCCAGTTATTTTCGTTGCAATTACTTTGGCTTTCAGCATTGCCATTTAGATACACGGGGTTCTACAAGGTTGGTTCTATTCATTTCATTATATTATTATTATTATTATATTATATATATGTTTAGATTCCTTACTGGTTCAACAAGTTGTCTAAAACCTTTTGGTACTTACCGTTTGTAGCATTATTCGCTCTTCTCAATCTTTTCTCAGCCAATGCGTAAGCATCCTCTTGTTCTTTACTTTCATAATCATACAAGTTACCCAAATCTATTATAGCTTCGGCAACATCAACCCAGGTCTGTGGATCTTCATCATCCTCAGCTTGCTTCATGTACTCAACAGCCTCTTTCAAGTAGTCAATGGCCTCACGTTGTGCCTTGGCAGCAGTGTATCCGTCAACTTTAGCGTCCTCCTTGTCTTCAACATCAGAGTCATACGTTATGTGCAAGAAGACAGCTGAAGGTTTTTGTGACAATTGCAAGAGTAGTTGACCAACTTTACGTGAAGCTTCTTTGTAGAGTTCAACATGTTTTTGTTCTTGTTTAGGAAGCTTATCAAAGTCCTTAAGTAGTAGTGGCTTCACTTCATTTGATAATAGTTTTTGGAAGGTTTTGGTGTGTTCAACAATCCATTTTGAATATTGTGGGATCTTTGACTCAAGCTTGTACAATGGGTGTGATTTTGGTAACTCAACAGTGTCATCTTCATCTTCATCCTCATCATCAGAATCCAGACCATCAGCCAGGTCTTCCGCTAGATTCTTTCTACCAAAGTTTCTCACAATATCAAGCAAGTCATCAAAAGAAGTTAGAATTTCAAAAACAGGTTCATTCAGCGAACCATAGTTCTCCAACAATTCAATAGAGGATTCTGCTTCTTGGTAGTTCTCCAGAGCTTCATCAATTAACTTTTCAGGAGCAATATTGAACTTGGACTTGTCTGTTTTCAAGTCCATTTCAGAAATGTATTCTAGTGGGATTCTGCTAATCAAGATCTTGGCCTTTGCAAATCTCAATTCGATAGCATTTGTATAAGCATCTTGACCCAGCTCAACTCTTTCCAAAGCAGCATCAAAGTAGTCCTTGACTTTGCCTTCCATCTCACCATCGACATGGAAAACAGCCAATTCACTTAGTGCCAAAGCATAGATGGAGTGGAAATCTGATGGTAGTTTGGTATCTTTAGCTTGGTTTCTCAACAAACGGTCACACTCGTGGATGATACCGTTCAGCACCAGCTCATTATCTCTACCGGACTGCAGATATGTGTTCCATAGACCTCTCAATTGTGCTAGTTCATCATCTGGATCAACTTCGTCAGCCAACTCGACAGTCAGTTCATTACTTTTAGCAGCTTTGGCAGCAGCATCTTCCTCAGCCTCCAGCGTTTTCCCTTCAACTTTCTCGGTAAGCTTTTGCTTCTTACGGTCCTTAGCAGCCTTTCCCAGCCCAAAACTTCTTTTAGCCATTGCAAATTAGTGATAAACCTTTGACACCTTTTTTTTGATTCTTTAGTCCTTTCTTGCCCTTCACTTCAAAAAAAAAATCATCTCATCGCACAATGTTTAGATGCGGCACCTACCAAAATCGTGGCCGGCCCAGAAATTGTGGCTGAGGCTGAACCGCCACTGAGGCGCTGCATTCTGTGGCTGATGCGAGGCTGGAAGTCATGTGACTGATGGTGATAAAGTGATGATGATGATATTAATATTAATATTATATTCAAGAAACCCAGAGAATCACAGGGAAAGAAGAAGGTGTATTACACTACAGTCTATCATATGGTGTCCATGCTATCTTCACTGAACTGCCAGGGCGAGGTCCATCTGTTGATCGGGGTGTCTGGCCTAACGTATTCAAGAGTGCAGACGATACTGGCCAATGGTGCACTCCCAATAGTCATTAACTCATCGGGGATTGAAATACCAGCCAGCTTGAAGAATCTGATAGTTCAACATGGTATAAGGCTGATATACAGAGCCGTTGATGTTGAGACGGATCTGATGAGCCTGGGGAGACCTCAGGTTGGCCATGTTGTTGATAAGGTTTTTGTCAATCTTCCACAGACATATTATGACTTGAAAGTGAGAATACACAGAAAATGTCAAATGTACAGAATCCCAATCAACACTACAGAGTCACCAGATTTATCTACATTTACACTGTTATCAACGTATTCAGATGGTGATTTCCAGCTGGGGCTAACTACAAACGGTAAAGGTTGCAAACTAGCCAATAGAATCAAAAGAGAAATCGTTTCCAACTTACCAAAGAATATTGGTAACATTTGCACTACAGTGGGTGCATTAAGACAAAGAATTCAGGACGAAGATCGTATAAAGATTTCTGAAAAGTATAAAGATGAATATCAAGAGTTTTTAAATCTGGAGCTTGGTGAACACGAAGAGGATTCTATACAAAGTGCTAGATTCAACGCATTCGTTAGTGAGTTCAACATGACTGAGGCCCAAAAGAAACTACAAAGATCAAGATGGCTATCCCAAGTTGTTGAGTACTACCCATTTGATAAGCTAGCGACTCTATCCATTAATGATTTATCTGCTGCATACACCAAATCATCATCCTCTGAAGATGCCAATGAGGAGAAGAACGAGAGCACCAAGAACATTAGCAAGGGATCTACAGAACTTGAGGATAAGAATAGTGATTCGGAACAAGTTGTAACTGCTACAGAAGAAGAAGAAGAAGAAGAAGAAGAACCACAACAAAAGAAACAAACCAAGGGCAAAATCTCGCTAGTTGGTTCAGGCCCAGGTTCAGTGTCACTTTTGACTGTTGGTGCATTATCAGAAATCAACTCTGCGGATATTGTTCTAGCTGACAAGTTGGTTCCACGGCAAGTTCTTGATTTGATCCCAGCCAAGACTGAAAAGTTTATCGCTAGAAAGTTCCCAGGCAATGCTGAAGCTGCACAGCAGGAATTACTAGAACTCGGATTGAAAGCATTGCAAGAAGGAAAGAAAGTTGTTCGCTTGAAACAAGGTGATCCATACATCTTTGGCAGAGGTGGTGAAGAGTATGTTTTCTTCCAAAAGCACGGGTTTACGCCAAAAGTGCTGGCTGGTATTACGTCTGCATTGTCTGCGCCATTGAGCTCAAACATCCCAGCCACGCAGCGTGATGTCGCGGACCAGGTGCTCATCTGCACAGGCACTGGTCGTAAAGGTGTGTTGCCAAACCTTCCAGAGTTTGTCAAGACCAGAACGACAGTGTTTCTAATGTCTTTGCATAGAGTTGTTGATTTAATCCCATCGTTGATAGCTAAAGGTTGGGACCCAAAGTTGCCAGCCACTATAGTGGAAAGATCGTCTTGTCCAGATCAACGAATCACTAGAACCACGTTAGAGAATCTGGCGAGTGCTGTGGATGCTATTGGGTCTCGCCCACCAGGCCTGATTATCACTGGGTTTGCTTGTAACGTGCTGAACGAACCATTGAAGGACAAGTGGGAGGTGATTGAAGGTTTCAGTGAACTCGACGATATAAGCATTCCTTCTATTGTTAGTCAAATCACTGCCTAATATAACCAAGCATAAATAAAACAAAAACATACTAGTATAGTATAGTATAGCATCGGGCTGTAGAATATAAAACGAATTCGCGGAAATGGTTATAGCCGACGGGGTTAATCTCTAGAGATAAATCCGTGTTGGATTGGAAACTTGAGCGTCAACAAAGAGAAGAGCATCCATTGAAGAGCTGAACAGAGAGCACAGAGCACAGAGCACAAACAATGATTAGAACAAGCTACAGATACCGCCAGTGCGCATCATTGAGAACCACAGCATTGGGTCTATCCAAGAGAAGACTCACCACCACATCAATTGAACCATACCAGGCTGGTTTCGTGTTTGAGTATGAATGAATGAATATGAATATATGAATATATATGAATATCGCTTGGTGACAGCATTAAGTTCTTCTAAGCTAACTTTATATTTTTAGCATGGATGGAGTGCTTCTACGAGGCAAGAAGACTATCGAGCAAGCGCCAGCTGCTCTAGGCCTGTTGAACGAGCGCAAGATCCCCTGGATCGTGATGACGAACGGGGGTGGTATTTCAGAGGCCAAGCGCGCTGAAGCACTGAGTGACCGCATGGGCTTCGATGTTGCTGTTGACCAGATCGTGCAGGCACACACTCCACTCAAGTCGTTGCCTAACAAGGCAGACGAGACGATCTTTGTTGTGGGTGGTGATGGAGACAATGTGAAGAAGGTTGCGCAGGATTATGGGTTTGGTACGGTTTTGAACAATGCCGACTTCATCAAGACCAACCAGTCGATTTGGCCGTTCCACAATAAGGATCTGTTGGAGTTTGGTGTGCCAATTAAGGATCTGGAGAATGTGAAGGTTGACAAGGTTATGATTTTCAATGATTCGAGGGATCTGGGGTCAGATTTACAGATCATCTTTGATGTCTTGAGAACCAATCCAGACCACCAAGTGTTTTTCTCTAACCAAGATTTATTCTGGGCCAATGATTTCAAATACCCAAGATTCGGCCAAGGTGTGATCAAAAAGATTATTGAGGACTTGTACTTGCAACTTTACGGCAAGCCGCTGCCATACAGGGTCCTGGGTAAACCACACAAAATTGCATATGATTATGCTCATCATGTGCTGATCAATAGGGCTGTTGATCTGCACCAGGGTGCCAACTTGATAAAGTCTGAGGCCAAGTTGGGGGAGCCAGTTTTGAATTCACCAATGAAGCAAGTTTTCATGGTTGGTGATAATATCGAGTCTGATATTATCGGTGGGTATGACTATGGCTGGAACACGGCATTGGTGAGAACTGGTGTATACAAAGATGGTGATGAGTTGAAGCGCAAGCCAACGTTGATCAAGGACAACGTCTACGAAGCTGTGAAGGATGGGTTGAAGCTGGCTGGCTTGTATTAGAGTGTATGTGAGAGCGTATGAGAGCATGTATGTAAGTATGAGATGGGGTTGTATAAATAGAGAACACCAAAAAAACAGCGATTGAGTATTGTACTCTTCTCGTGTAGTTTAATTGTCTCGCGAGATGTTTAGATGAAATACTTTAAATAGGATAGGAAGGGACCCTTTCTGAACCCTTGATAGTTCTGTCTATATTCAACCAACACACACACACACACACACACACACCTACAGACATGCCAGGCATTGAAATTTTAGAAAGGCTTCCAGCCGAAATCAGTGTTTTAATTTTAAACGAGTTACCAACCGAACACATTTTTGCACTATACAGTAGTCCAAAAATCCACAACATTTTGAAGCATATGTACACCATCGTTGACATGAACCCAAAGGGGTTGTGCGAGAACTTGGGCATGGACTTGAGAGACTTACCAAACTACATTGACTGCACGCAGTATGAGGAAACCCCAATGAGTATCATTGATGATCCAAGAATCGCAGACAACAGCAGCAGCCACTTGATCATCAACGTTCCATTTGCACACGCACCACAGTACGACACCGCGCTATGGAGTGCCTTCTACACTCTAGTGAGCTTCCGGGAGTCCAGAGTGGTTACGATGGACTCTTGGGTTGAGGACAGACTTGCTTGCCAGGAGGCGTCTGATGTCTTTTACAGCAGCCTTTTGCACTCTTGGACATTTTTCGGAGATGTTTATCACTTGACAGACTTGTTTGATCTCAGCAGCCAGAGATTCCCATATGCGAAGCAGTTGAGGCTACGCAACGTGATGCAAAAGAAACCAACGACACTGGAGTGTTACACTCTGTGTGATGATGATGATGATGATGAGGGCCCTGCATTGAGGGAGGGGAGCAATTATGACTTTATGCACTTGGAAAAATTGGAGATCATTGATTATGAAGCTGTGCCATTGTTGAACAGGGTCGGGTGCAATGCTGTTGTGAACTTGAGGTACTTGACCATCGAGGAGGACGAGTTTATCAAGGAGTTTTCACACAGTGTGTTTCGCAGATTAAAAGGGCTCAAGTTCATCTCATGCAGTGCATTGCAAAAGATTTCAGATGTGCAATTCAGAGAGGCTGTTGATTATGTTTTAATCAGGGACTGCACCAAGTTGAACTGTCTCGAGGGAGTGAAGTCGTTTGAAGAGATTGAGTGTCTTGATATCCAGAACTGTGCTTCTGGGATGAGATTTAGCAATTGTCATTTCAGTGGGGCTATTAACAGTTTCCAGTGCTCGCCAGAGACCGAGTGTCTCAAGAGAAGAAGGATTTGATTTTACTGTAAAGATGTATATCTCTATGTCTTTTGTTTCCATATATTTATTTATTTATATTTATTATTTATTTATTGACGACTCTATGCTATATTGATATAGAAATAGTACATCATCATACCTTATCGAGATGCGTCTGTAAACTTACCCGATTTGGAAGTTTTGGCGTGACGAAAATATTGTTTGTTTTTTGGCGAATTGCCACTTTTGGAATAAAAGTCATAAACGAGACGAAACCATGCCAAAATCAAGTCAGTTTAATGTGGTTTCCGTGCGATGGCCAGAGATTCATATAGTGATATTATATTCTACGTAGCGTAATGTACCATCACAGTTATTATTGCCTATTGCCTTCAAAACTAAAACTGGTGGAAAAGGGTGTAATTCTCGACATTCGCTGTGGAGATTAGGAAATGTGAGGGAGAAAAGGTGTCATCAGGAATGGAAAGTTGGCTGTGTGTAGAACTGATACTACTACTAATACTAATACTGATACTAATATTGATACTACTACTACTATTACCACTAATACTACCACCACCACCAAATCAAAGTGCCACTGAACAAGTCTTCCGAGGGTGTTGCTGTTGCTGTTCCTGTCAACTCCTTATCAAGTCATCACCCATTTTGCCACCTTGAATTTAACTCTCTTCCTTCTCCACCAACCAACTGGAACAGGAGAATACAATACAGAGAGCTAACTATCACAAGAAGAATATATCAAGAACCATGAGCAGTCACACCATAGCTACAACCAGTGGTACTAGTACTAGTACTAGTACCACCACCACCACCTTGAGCCCTACATCGAGTCACAGGATCAGCAAGCCATTAAAGAAAAAGTCCAAGAAGCTGTGCCAATACAAGGAGTGCACGAGTCCGCACAGCATCATTGGCGAGTGCACTTTCTGCTCAAAGAAGTTTTGCAGCAAGCACCGTCTGCTGGAGGCGCACCACTGCGAGCACTACAGCCAGGTGAAGTGTGACTACCACGAGCGCAATGCCAAACAGTTGAGTGCTCAGCAGCCTGTTGTTTCCAAGGTTTAGATAGATATAAGCCATTTGCTAGTAAGAGAATACCAAATACATTAATGATAATAACGATAATAACGATAATATGGGGGGCTACGTTGTAGTGATGTTGAATAAATAAACCGTTCCTATTTCTATGGAATTAACCCTGAATAACTTGTTGAATATGTGATATGCGTCTTCAAATAGCTTGATGAGTTTACTTAATAAATTCATAAATCGTCATCAATGCTGTCCAAAGTGATGGCCTGGCCCGGCTTGAAGGCTGGGAGCCCCAAGAACGGACAGCCCGAGCATCTAAAGGCATCGCCCAAGGCACACGACCCACAGCCACCAGTCTTGCCCTCGATGGTGAAGTCGATCTCTGTGAGCTCCTTTGCGGAGAACTGCAGCTTTGGCTTTGGCACTGGCTTGAACTTTGTCTGCTTTGTCTGCTTCGCCTGCTCCTCCATCTCGCGCTCCGCCATGCCACAGGTGCAGTTCTTGCATGCCTTTCTTCTCTTGACGCCGCCGCTGTTTGGCTCGCGGAGACAGATGATGGAGTCTGTGCTGATGATTGATTGTATGAGCTCGTCCTCGTTGATGAGCTCGTCGTCGTCCTCGTCCGAGTCGTCGCTGAGGTACTTGAGCTTGTTGGCGGTGTCTGAAAGGGGTGTAGGTGTTGGTCTTGCTGGGCTTGCTGGGCTGTCAAGCTCAGGGAGGGATGGTGTTGGGGAGGAGGCCTTGTTGAGTCTCTTGAGCTTTAAACTTGACAGTTTTGAGCCAACTTTTGATGTAGATGTGGATGTGGATGTGGATGAAGATGAGGATGACAAGTTTATTGGTATGACAGAGTTTATCTTGAGGCTCTGCTTGATTGTGTAGTGGTTAGGGATGTCGCCCTGTGCGCCGCTCTCGTTGATGTAATAAATAAAGTCATAGTGGTTAGGCACCAGGGACACCTTGTTGAGCACGATGTTTGAGAGGAGGAACTGGTCGATGGATGCGTTTGGGTAGAGTGTTGCAATCTGGCTCTTCTTTGCGGCAATGACCTGTTCAGCAGCAGCAGAGGCGACAAAGTTGTGGTTTAGGATGAATAGAACGTTCATGGTGGTGTGTAGTCAGGGGTGGCAATGGATGAGTAATGAGTAATAGAGTGTGGTGTTGCTGTTGTTGTTGTATAAATAAAATAAAACAATAAAAAACAATACAATACAGATATTATTATTATACTAAATGGATGGATGATGGATGGTATAAATACAACTGACAAATGGATCCTCAACCCCTCCAAATGAATAATGAATAATGCCAATCAAACTGTTTCTGGTTGGTGTTTTTCGTCTGTTTGATTTTTTTTCTCGCTGATTTTTTTTCAAATCCCGTTTCTTTTTTCTGATGGAAAAGATATTGAAGAACATTGAAGAACAAGTGGTTCTATAGAGTTGTGTAGTTGTGTAGTTGTCTAATTCTATAGTTGTCTAGTTGTGTAGTCACCTAGTCACCCATTCCCTCTTTATACAACTCTACGCCAATCAAAGACCACCCGGATAATCGCTGACTAACACTCGAAATCGAATTACGTAACACACATTCAATCTCTTGTGAGTGGCTAGACTGGCTCATACATTACGCTATACAGCAATGACTAAACACATCATAGGACAATGACACTGGTGAGAATATGACGTTTCATGACTGGATGATATGGGTATGATATGATGAGTATTAATTGATTCAAACACTTTTACACAACAACACGCCTTATCCCATTGGTGATATCCTTTGTGTTATCACATCCCTCCTCCTTGTCATCATCATCTTCAATGGTTTCTTCATCTTCATCTTCATCTTCATCGTCATCATCTTCATCATCATCATCGTCATCCTCCTCCTCATCATCATCCTTTTTCTTCTGATTATCATCGTCATCGTCATCGTCATCCTCTTCATCCTCATCTTCATCCTCCTCAGGATACCCACCTAGCTTATGAACAATCCGATCCACAATCTCGTTATAATCCATCATCCCACCCATGGAAATATCACCATAACTGCCCATAATCTTCTCAACAGGCTTCAAAACCTCAATCCACGACATCTCCTCCTTCACAGACTTCAAGTGCCTCTTCGTCACAGGAGAGTTGTACGCATAACTCCCCATCGATGGCGCAATCAAAATAGGATACTGCGTGTTCCACGCCCTAATAACATTCGTCAACAAGTTGTCACACAGCCCTAGCGCAATCTTGGACAATGTGTTTGCAGTGCATGGCACAACAATCAAAATGTCAGCCCAACGACGTAGCTCAATGTGTAGCACAGGGTCCGAACGGCCCTTCCATGTGCTCCACTCATCTTTGTCTCTCCAAATCAACACGTTCGACAACAACTCGCTCTTATCTTTAGGTAGAAATTCTTCGGCAGCTGGCGTCAAGATAACCTGGATCGAGAGTTTATCCTTGCCATAAATATCCTCCAATTTCTTGATAATCAACTTGATCTTGCTAATGGCTGGAGAACCACATGCACCAAACAAAACATGCAACTTGCCATCCTCTTGAGGTAGACGTGGGTCAATGTTTGGCGCAACCTCCTTCTTCTGTGGAATGTTTGGCGATGCAATCGGATTCCCATTGGTTGACCCATTTCCATTAGGAGTAGGAGCAGACCCGATATTCAAACCATTGCCATTGACATTGGTATTATTAGCATTATTAATATTAGTATTATTATTGGTATTATTGGTATTATTGGTATTGTTGGAATTGGAATTGGGGATATTATTATTGTTGGCATTGGCAATAGAATTGTTATCCTCCAACACCTCACGAATGTTTCTTGTAGAATCATTGTTTGTGCTGCTAGAGTTGCTTCTCGAGCGCACACCAGAGTGACGGATCGTGTCCTCGACATAAAAGTGCGCATGCATGTCTGGGCTCTTCACATTCTGCTGGTGTTGCAGTTGCGAAGACTCAGCTGTCGCAGCGTTCGAGGAGCACAGAGAGCCAGCACTCATGTTGTTCTGCGAATAGCTGTTTTCGCTTCTTGTACAGCTCGCGTCGCGGCCTGTAATCTTGTCCCTAGCAGTGGCAGCAGCAACAGCAGCAACAACAGCAGTGGCGGCGGCACGCCCTCTCAACAGCGCACCACCAGCAGGAACGGTGTTCTTCAGGTTCGTGGAACTTGAAGAGTTGTTTACAATGCTCAAGTGGTTTGGAGACCCACTAAAGCTGCTACCGTCTTGCAAGATTGAGTGAGGGGTGGTGGTTGGCGCAAACTTTGGTGAAGCGGTTGGGGTAACCTGGCTGCCAATCTTCTTGGTTGTCGATGCGTTGTTGAAGATTGATGACGAGGAGGATAGTTGATGTTGTTGCGTAGCACCCGTTAGGTTTGATGAAGATGGCGCTTGCAGCTCACTCTTGATGATTTCGTTGATGCTGGAGGAAGACACGTTGTTCCCTGTTGATATGCTCGTGTTAAGAATTGGTGGAGGAGAAGGACACCTCAAACTCGACAGCGCTAGGTCTTTTGGGTTTGGTGCTTCGCGCTTCTTGTGGATATTATTACCAGTAGATGTAGATGTAGATGTAGTAGTGTTGGTGTTGGAGAGCAAATCATTTGGTGACAGTGCAGTGTTGTAAGTCATGGTTTAATAATAATATAGTCAATTTGAAACAGCAATCAAATAAATCTCTTTTGCTTCTGCTTTTGTGTTCTGTTTTTCTCTGGGGACTATAATTCTATTTGATCTGGATAAACTTCTCACCCGTCCCTTTGTCTTCTCAGTTGTTTTCCCCTGTTGATGTTGATGTTGATGTTAATGTTAATGTTAATGTTAATGTTAATGTTAATCTTCTTTTGTGTTTGAGCCCACAAATAGCGACGCGGATGGCCAAATCAGCAGCAGATCTGTCGACTGAACGCTTGCGGGGAGGGCGAGTGTGCTTCTCTGATCAAAATGCACTTCTCAGCTAGACCAGAAAATGGGTTCTTCTGTTTTGGCTTGCTTTTTAGTTGTTTTGTTGCTTTTTGGCCTTTTGAGAATTTTGAGAATTTTTTTTTTGTTGTTTCGAGGGGCATTACGTCATCGCTTGGTAATTTTCATTCTAGCGATTGGAGGGCGGGTAAGCGATGAGGTGCCTATATAGTGCTATATTATAGCTATATTTATTTATTTATTTATTTATTTCCTTCTCTTGGATGAGTTGGCGTATCTACCCTTCCCAACCTTCACCCCAGTAGGTCTGATACCCCCGACTGCAAACGGAGACACAAAGTTGTCTGCGGAACCACCACCGATCCACTCCCCAAGCACCTTCTCATTGTGTCTTCTGAGCCAGTCGTCATCCTTCACTGCCTTTTGGTACTCCTTCTGGTCCTCTCTCAGCAACGGCTCCTCAAACTCCTTCTGCTTGTTCGACTTGTTGTGCACAAACCCCTTGTTGCCCATCTTCTTCTGTGTGGCTTTACTCAATGGCGAGGCAATCGAGTACTTCTCACCTCTTCTAATCCACTGGAAGTTGGCCTTCAAGTGCGGTGTAACCTGCCCAGTCTTGGAGTCGACCGAAACTGCACATCTGAGCAACGTGCTGCCACCACAACGAGGACAGAAGTGCTTTGGCTGGCCGTTCTTTGGAATTGGAACCATCGTGAAGCACGCATGGCATCTCATCATGTAGTTACGCACCCTCTTGATCTGCAGCCCAGTCATGGTGTTCATCAGGTGTAGACCCATCTGTAGCGAAACGTTCTGCACCGCGAAATCACCAGTGGCTAGTGCGGCCTTCACTGATGCGGTTTCGGTCTGTCGTTCAATCTTTTCACCAGAGTCTTTGATCATCTCTTGAACCAAGTTCTCAGCGGTGATCCATTCCCCACAGTCATCAACATCTTCATATTGAGAAGTTAAGTCTTCTGTATTTACTGGCTCTGTTGCTTTTGCGTTTGCTTTTGTTGCACTTTCATCCAATTTTAAATCATCAAGTTTCTTTGTGGCTTGTTCAATCTCTTGCTGCGCGGTTGGTTCTTCTTTTGGTTCTTCTTTTGGTTCTTCTTTTGGCTCTTCATTTAGCTCTTCATTTAGCTTCAAAGTTTCCAATTTCTCTGCAGTCTCTTTAATCTCCTCAGTAGTCTCTGGAACATCATCATAAAAAGTATCATATGCAACCTGTCTAGCCTTCTCCTCCTCTTCTCTTCTTTGCTGTTCTCTCAACAGAGCCTTTTCTCTTTGTCTCTTACCACCTCTTTGTCTCTTGCCTTTCGTCTGAACAGTCCACTCGCTAACAACATTGTCCTGCTCCTTCTCCTTCTTCGCCTGCTCAACATCAACACTCAGCTTTTCACCAGGGTATTTTCTCAACTTGGAATCATCACCATTGTTCAACTCAACATCCAGCTCAAAAGTCAGTGCAATAATATGGATATCGTTAGCACTCAGCACTGCAGAGTCACCCGTAATACGTGCAAACTCCTGCACCCTCTTGATGCTCTCTGGCTTTGGATGTCTCTGCTTCAGCTTGTCTCCCCATAGCAACAGATTGTTTCTGGCATTTTCATCTTTGATTTCACTGAAAACGGTTGGTGTGGTGTAGAACTCTTGGGCATAGGTCTGCAGAGTCGACACATGCTGTGTGATTAACGGAGTGGCATCTAGAACCAGCGCCTGGACACCCATTCTTTAATTCTTTTTTCCCAGTTGTACTCTTTCAGTGTTTTCTTTCTATTAAAATAAAATTTTCAGCTCATCGCCAAAAAAATCTGCTGCCAAAACGTTCCGTGACGATAACGCAACCTATTTTATTTTATTTTTAAGGAGCTCAACCTTCAAACTTCAAAACAAAAGTAACAAGGATTGGAAATGACAATCGAGAAGGATATCAAGCAGTGGATCACGCTACGTGACAATGGCAAGCTAGAAGAGTCCATTGTCGGGTTTGACAAGACTCTAAAGGAGAACCCAGACTCTTTCAGAGCGTTGGTTGAGAAGTCAAAGGCTCTACAAAGATTGAAGAAATACAGTGAGGCGTTGCAGATACTGGACAAGGCACAAGCAATTGGTGCCGCCAGAGGGAGTGAACCATTGGGCACTGTGTTGTTCAGAAAATTCACTATATACTATGCCCAGGGCGAGTTGCAAACTGCAGCTGAGTACTTGAACAGTGCTAGTGATTGCCACTATAACGAAAATGAAATCAGCATTTGGAGATACAAGATTGATTTAAAGGCCAAGAAGCTTGGTAAGACTGTTGACTATGGCTCAAAACTGAAAATTAATATTCCAAAACAGTCTGGTGGTGTTGAAACAAAGTATAAACACAAAATTGTTCCAAAGATTAATTATGCTAAAGAAAAGGTGGGAAAAGCAGAAAAAAGTGCTGATATTGAAGCACAAAAGAAAGAGTTGGAAGCTAAAATGGCCAACAAGGATAACCTATTTCCAACCACAAAGACTATTAGAAAAGACTGGTTCCAATCCAATGAAGTTGTTACAGTCAGTTTGTTTGTGAAGAATTTCCCAAAGGATGAGAAACTAAAAGTCGTGTACGGCAAGCGCAAAATTGAAATTGAGTTCCCAACTTCATCCTCCTCTGAATTCCAATACACTATTGGTCCTCTATCCGCTGATATCATTCCATCTGAATCCTCACACAGAGTGTTTTCCACGAAATTAGAAATCTCATTGAAAAAAGCACACGCTGTCAAATGGAAGGAACTAGAAGGTGGTGCTGTCGGTACCACTGCACCACCACTATCCACATCTGAGTCATCCCAAAAAGGCACGTCTATTGCTTATCCATCCTCAGCCAAGAATTCCGTTGACTGGTCAAAGGTGACTGTTGACTATGATGATGACAAGAATAATACAAAGGATGAAAATGCATTCTTCAAACAGTTGTACCAAAATGCTGATGATGACACTAGAAGGGCCATTATGAAGAGTTTTGTGGAGAGTAATGGCACTGCATTGAGTACTAACTGGGAAGAGGTTTCAAAGAAAAAGGTTGAAACTTCTCCACCAGATGGGATGGAGGCTAGAGCTTGGTAATTGACACCTAATTTATAATAATATTTGCTATATATATATATATATATAATTGCAAATTTGCTATTATTATTATTATTATTATTATTATTATTATTATTATTATACTTGAAGAATATACGAGAAATGTCCATTTGCATTAATAAAAACAAATACAAAATTATATCACATTAAACAAAAATTATAACACAAATCATTAAAACCACAACCACATAAATGTAAAACACAGTAAATTATTATTGATATCATTGTCTTTTTCTTCAAAAAGTATCCTTTAAAACCTCAATTTTAGCCTTTGCATTGTTTAATTTCATCAATTGTTCCTCTCTCCAAGAGGAATAATTGTCATCACTACTAGTTTCGTCAGTATCACTCATCATCACATCCCCATCTTTGTTAGCATGGCTTGGATTCTCTTTATCACCTCTTAGACTCTTTAATGGTGAAGTCACAATTTGTCCCTTGACTGATGAACAAGAGGAGGAGGATGAAGAATAATAACTACCCATATTCAATCTTGGAATGCCTGTTGTTTTCAAAGGAGACAATGCGGTTCGTTGTATTTGTTTTGGACTGCCAACTTCCGGAACACCACTAAGGTTTGGATGGAAGGAGGAATGACTTCTACCAAGAGAAGCTGGTGGTTTCATACTCTCAGCACTTGATAGTTCCTGTACAGATTGGTTGTTTCCTTTGACAGGGCTGCTCAATTGGGGTAGTGTTGAAGACTGGGTTCTTGTCAGAGTGGCTCTTGGTTTCTTGAAATTTGGTATCGTTGGCTTTGGCTTCTGAATCCCTGAACTTTGGTATCTAGTTTGTGTGTTCTTGACTGGGGATGTCAGTCTTGAAGCCATTCTTGAGGGCTGTCTTGAAACAGCTCTTGAAACAGCTCTTGAGGCTGGCGCGCTTGGGGCCCTTGATGGAACCCGAGAAGTTGCCCTAGAAGCTGCTCTTGTAGGTGCCCTTGATGGTGCTGCAGAATAACCACCAGACGCTTTTCTAGTAGCAATTCTAGCTTCAATCACCTTTTCTTCTTCTGATAAAAGTTCCAGTTCATCACTCAGCATTATGGAAATGGAATTATCATATCGAGTCTCATACTCAGTAATCTTGCTTCTTAGTTCCTTAATAACTTTGGGTAGTTGCTTATGGATTTTTTTTCTCAGTCTTTCTTCTTCCATAAGGATCTTATGTGAGTTTCTTTGTAATAATCTTGAAGAATCCTTAGAGCTTTCTTCCAACTGGTGCTTATCTTGTAATAGTTCCTTAAACAGCGAGACGAGCTCCAGAATTGGTTTATAAGATTGATACTTATGTGTCAATTCTTCGATTTCAGTTTCATGGAGATTTAACAGTTCATCATTAAAACCTTCTGTGGCATAGAACGGCGTGAACTTGGATCTCTCAGTTTCAGAATAAAACAACAAGTTCCATAATTCTTCAATCTTAACTCGAGCATCCATAATAAAATCTTTTAATAATATTCTCTTTAATTCTAATAACTTCTCCAACTCTGCAGTGTAATTATCAATAGATTCTAAAGAATAATCAGAATTGATTTCTTTAAAGTCAGTGATGTATTGATGATCCTTGTTCAATTTCTTCCATAGATTATCACATTGCACTTCAAGATTGTTTTTAGAACTCTTTCTCTCAGAATAGATTTGCTTAAATGCATTTAAAATGCTACTGAATTTAGAAACCGTCCCAGATGACACATCCACTGTTTCCAAATCGCTTGAAGTTTCAACAAAGCTCTTGACATCGGCAATTAATTGTTCTTTGGACTCGTCATTAGGCATTGACTCACCAATACTGCCCCAAATAGCCAATACTTCAGAAGAGATGCCCTTAAGATAAACCGCTCTCTCTTCAAATTCTTTCTCGAACTGGTTGATCATATTGGTAACTTTGTTAAAACTTGTGTTTGATAAATCATTCAAAGTAGGATTCATGATGTAGTTATCTGGTGTTTCAAAAATGTTAAGCCATAATGAATCCAAGGAGGAAGAGGTGACTAAAGACTTCAAGTTGTTCAATGTTTCAAAGTCTGCGACTTGAACAGAATCTTCAGCCTGGAAATCATCAACTTTCAATAGCAAGTGTGAGAACTTTAGACATAGTGATAAGAAAGCTGTCAACTTTTCTTTGTAGCTCTTCAAGACATATTTAGCAGCACCATCCAATGATTTGCGTATGCTTCTCAATGTGGTCTTCTCTTGTGAAGCTGGTTTCAGAACCAAATTCCGTAGGTAGAGATCTGGTATAGTATTGCTGCCAGTTGGGTCATCAATGATCTTTAGCACACTAGATAATATTGTGACGATTTTGGAATTCTCTTTAATTAAATTGTTTTTGTAGTGTATGGAATCCTTTAGAAATTGATCTAATGTGTTAGAGACAGTACTGAACAGCTCCTTCTCATTCTTCTGTATCTCATTCTGGGAGTACCCAATCTCTTTATAAATACTGGCTAACTCTGCTAATAGCATGGAGAATTTGTCTTGGATAACTTTGAAGTCTTGACCATGTTGTTCAGTGATAGAAGGCAATGGCACATTCTCACTCAAATTTGAGTTAGTAAGGCAGTGTGTGTTGTTTAATGAGACCTTCATTGGTGAAGATAACAAGTTGAGTATCTGTGGTTTCTTTGGGGAATCTAATGCTCCTGGTTTGTACATATTCTCTTTTTTTTTGGAATATAAGACAGGAATGAAACTGATACTTCTTAAACGTTGCTGTACCGTTTCAGATTTGGCATAACAGTGTGTTTATTTGTTACAGCCTCAACTGATTTAAGCACTCTACTTTCTTTTCTTCATGTTGTTCTATCATCACAGTTTAGTGCTGTTCAGAAATTTTACATGTTTTGAATTTACCCAATCGGGAAATTTACAAAGAAGCGAGCAAACTCAATGTAAATAAAAACAAACATCCATCAATGGGTTGGACCAGAGATATCTACCTTCAGAATCTTGTATCTAAGTATGAGGACCTTAAATATAATCATATATTAACGTAATCGGGGATAGTATTGACCTAAAATCATGTTCTCTTTTAATATACCCTCGGTATTTTTTTGTATAAACTTCGGTGTATATTATATTTAACTATATAATTATGTAAGATTGATTAGGTAATATTTAGGAATGAGCTAACTGTCCTCCTTGGATTGTTCTTTTTATCCTTGCAGGAACTGCCACTCCATAAATCTGCATACCCAATAGCATACTTTGGTGAAGGGGTTACCCCCTTTTTGATATTTTAGATTATATAGTTAAATATAATATACACCGTATCATAAAAAAGGCAACAAATCGGCCGTGTGGTCTAGTGGTATGATACTCGCTTTGGGTGCGAGTGGCCCAGGGTTCAATTCCCTGCTCGGCCCAATTTGTTTTTTTTTGGTTTGGAAGTACTATTCCTTTGAGTGAATCAGTAATAATCAAAGAGAAGAATTATAAAGAAAGAACAGTGTCAGTGCAACAATCAGATATTAACTAATGGTGACTAAACCACCAAACTCTGGTGATATGATCTATCTTTTTAGCACCTTTCCCTTTCCAGTGTGATTTTGTTGAATATGATGACTAGTAAGGTTTCCGCATCGAGACAACTACAATACAAGAGATGGAATATTATGATATTATGCCTTGACAAAGAGAGGCAAGACGAGAAATGGACATGCTATCAAATCAGTCAAGATTCTAGTTGTTTACTCGCACTGTTGGTTTTCAAAGCGCCCTGTTGGTTCAATTACCGCCCTGTAAATCACACCAAATAGCAGGTGTAACGGTTAAGATATAAAAGGTTGAAGCAAACACCACATCCTTCTTTCTTCTTACATCTACCTTGAAACACAGTTTTACATTGGAACTACAAAGACAAATTAGTACGAACCAGTCTACCAATTACATTTAAGAACACTTGCGAATGTCACCACAGAACGTCATCTTTGGGTATCTAAGAGATGTCGACAGGCCCTCTGACTCCAACACATTACCAATAACAAAGAATGAAGTATTCACAATTGGAAGACACCGCTCAAACACCATTGTGATCCCACATCCGGCAGTTTCCAAAGTTCACTGTACCATATGGAGTGTCCAGTTTGATGAGAGCTCTGTTCCATTGGTTTACATTAGAGACCAATCCTTGAATGGCACTTATATCAATGGTAGAAAATTGATGAAGAATGAGATTACTTTGCTGGATGATGACGATAAAGTGTTTATTGAATATGGTATTGAATTACAGTATTATTCACGGATTGAAGAATACAATGATGAGATTGAATCAGTGGATACAATTTTTCAAGTGAACAATATTTGCAGAGAGTTTGATGACTGGAGATTAAAACCTAGAATTTTAGGGAAAGGGACCTTTGGATATGTATGATTAAAAGAAACCTGATATGGATGGATGTTTTTATTAACTGTTTTGTTTGACCTTTAGGTTTTCGTTTCAGAACGTAAAATGGATGCTAAAATATGTGCAGTGAAGGTCATTAAAAACACACCAAATTATATTCCTTTTGAGGCAAAAATTCTAATGAAATTACACCACGTAACAAGCTACCTCTAGATCTTTAATATGATTCTTTACTAACAGAGTAACAGCCAAACATCATCACTGTATATGAAACTAGAAGTGTTAGCAATATGCTCTACATTTTTGAAGATTTGTATGCTAAGAATTTTATTTTCATATCAGCCATTAATTTTTAAAATCTTTAGGGTTTCAGGTGGTGATCTATTTTCATATTTAGTAAAGGGTGATTGTTTGTGTGCAATTCCTGAATTTGAGGCTCTTGTTGTTGCGTACCAAGTATTGCAGGCGTTGAAATATATCCAAAAAAACAACATCTGTCACAGAGACTTGAAAGTTTGTTTCATACGTGTGTTAGTTTCCTTTCCCCAGATATTAACAAGATTTATGATATAGTTAGATAATATTTTACTAGAAGCACCGGAACCATTCACCAAGATTGTTTTAGCAGATTTTGGAATTGCCAAATCAATTCGTTCACCAAACAGAAGAATGTTCACTGTTGTTGGTACACCAGAGTATTGTGCACCAGAGGTTGGCTTTGAAATAACAAAGATCAAATCCCCAAATAATCCAAGGGAATCTGTGATTGGTTATGATTCAAAATGCGACATTTGGTCTTTGGGTGTCATTGTTCATATAATGTTGAGTGGCATTTCACCATTTTATGAGGATGGAGATGAAATTAATATCATCAAAAGTGCCAAAAGAGGTAAATTAAAACTCCAATTGAAGCAATGGAAACAAGTATCCAACGCTGCGAAAGATTTTGTTCAAAGTTTGTTGTATGTTGATATTAACCAGCGTTTGGGTATTGAGGAATGTTTCAAACACGATTGGATAAAAAAACACAACTATGAACTCAGTAGAATTTATTCCAAAATCATCACCAACTCTATTGCACAGCCAGAGTGATGGACTATGAGTTCTCATTCTTTGATCAGCTATGTTGAAATCTAGTTCCTAACAATAAAATTCCAAGCATGATTAAACATATTGATAATGCTTGATGTTGTTGTTGCCCCGTCTACTTTGCTAAAGTTGTTGTGACAACCAAAACATTTTTACTCGCTTTGGGAATTAAAAATAAACAACGAGTCATTTGAACTAAGCAATTACATCAACGGCAATAAAAAATACCGAAGTTAGAAGAAAGGAGTTGTACTGCGTCCACACAATCAATAAACATCACATTTTGGATAGCACTGTTGAGTTTACATTGTGTGATAGCTTTTTAGGTTTAAACTTGCTATTTTTTCGTGTTTTATTCGGCTATTTATAAAAAGTTGCCTCCTTTTACGTGCAAGTGAATAACTAGGCTTAAGCGAAGCTGGGCTCCTTTATACAATACAATACTCAAAACTATTACACTTGGCCATCCATTTTATTTCATTAAACAATTCCAGACCAGACTGACATTGCAATTCATCGCTTGTTTTCACATAGTTTGGCAGTGGTTTTAGTGTTTTTCCCCCCATTGTTGAAAGAATTATAGCGTGCTTGAAACAACGTTTGAAAGAAGTTCATCACATAAAGAGACCATTTCCATATCAGTTTCCATGAGTGACAAAGAAAGTACAGCGATCTTGAAGAAAGAGGTGCAGCTCGCTATTCCAAAGACGCCAGAAAAGACACGTCGTTCATCGTCATCTACCTCTGTAAGAAGTGAGAAGTTGCAGTTGCCAGCAACACCTCCATTGAAGTCAAGTTCTACATTTGCCCCTTCGACCTACCAATCACCTGGTGATTATATTACATCTTCAACAAGTTTCCCTGCCCCATCAACACCGTCTGCTCATTCTCTAAGTAAATTCAAGCTTTCTAATGTGCCGACAACCCCATACTCTGGTTCAAAACAATCAAACGTTAGTTCATCTCCGCTGAAATCACCATCTAGTTACATGGATGATGTTGAAGGAGACAAAGTTCCAATCAGAAAGATTTCCACCAACTTGAAGACTAGATTGAGTTATGCATTCCTAAAATACCAACATGGGTGGACGAATCAATCTTTGGATGAATTGGAAAAAACAATGGGCCCTGAAAAGGAGGAACAACCACAACTACCATTTCAAATGTTGCTATCAAAGTCTCCAATCACTAAAAGTTATGACGAGTTTTGGAGTGCAAATAAATCAACAGTATCGACATCAGCATCTCCACACAAAATAAAGTCCCCATCAAGGGTTTCCAAACCTCCTTCTAATGCTCACTTGTTGAGATCACCAAAGAAAAACATCAGCGTTAGCGAACAAAGATCCAACTCTTTTGATTCTGATGACAATGATGGTTCTGCTAATATGGCATTTTTACAAGCTATTTACAGAAGCAAGTCGCCAAAAAAGAGAGCACATCTACAACAAAATCTGAGATTAGACCCATCTGCTTTAATACAATCAGCAGCCCCTCTACACAAAGCAACAGCAACAGCAACAGCAACAGCAACAACATCATCATCAACATCATCGTTATCATCATCGTCATCATCATCAACACAGTCAACTAACAACACTACTAATCCAGAAGCTGATGCTGTTGAAACTTTAATGTCATTATCTTCTCCACATTCATTCAAGGCTCCTTCAGATCAAGGGAGACCTAATAACTTACCAAGACATGGGTTGTCATTTGGTGGCAGATTATCTAGTGGCGAAAAGGGTGCTGCTGTGGATCTTTCAAATACCAGTGGTAGTAATGAAACTGCTATTGAAACTGAGAGTGAAACTGAGTATGAGCATGATACAGATGAGGAAGTTGTTAGTAGCCATGAGTCTATGAAAACAGATGAAAGCATAGAAAAAAGTACTAATAGCCCATGAGAAACATCAACCATGATTATAAAAGATGCTACAAACGATTTTAATGATTTTTTCCACGTTCCATTTAACAATGTTTTTTTATATGTTTGCTTTTTTTTGGCTATTTTACAGGTTGATCATTTTGGGCTTTATTTGTGTTGGGCAATTGTACTATATTTATTTTCATTAGCACCATCAGTTGAATATTCAGTTTTATATTAGGATTAGAAGTTATAATTTATAATAATGTTTGAAGTTCTCAGGCGTAGATATCTTCTTTTTTTATATATATGTAACGATAACGTATATTATAGGTGGAAATTCTATAAGAGCAGATCCAGCAATTGAAATTTTTGGAGGTTTAAGTTCATTTAGAGGGAATTATGGAAGAAGTATTATTGAACTTAAAACTCCGAAGGGAGAGAATTTTGTTTTGCGGATTTTTGGTAGTGTTTTAATTATATTATAATCTATATTATAGCTTACCGTCTACTATTAGATGAATAACAAAAGAAGTCATTTTCCATGTTTTCTTCAAAGTTTTCTTCACAGAAACCCAACCCAGCCCTTAACTAGAGCAAAGCTTAACTTGAAAAGTAAAAATCTAGATCTTGAAAATCTTTCCTTAATTTTATTTTATGACATTATTTCTACGGCAGAGGTTACTAAGTTCCTATCGACTTTTAGTTCCCTCAGTGATCCTTTAAAATCGAAGTTTACAATTCCCTATCATACGTACGTAGCTTGTTTCTCTGCAATAAATAGTAAGGTACTACAGTGATATATAAATATAACGTTTAGTGATTGATATTAAGAGGTCAATATCACTGTTAGAATAATGACAAGACATTGTATAAAATTGGCAATGTTTGGGACAATGTATTGACTGAAGTATCGTTGCTCAAAGCATTATTTGCTTTCCAGGAATTGTGTCAGATTATCTTTATAGTGTGGCCAAACAAGGGAAACAGCCAGTGTTGCGGCTACCACTGAGGGTTAGACGAATACATGATCATTGTAGGAGGAGAAGTTGTGGTGAAACTATTATCTTCAATCATGTCCTCGGCCCATATGGACTTTACCTCATCTATAAATTAAAGATCTAGGTCGCTTGAATGATTTCTATAACAAATAGATACTATTCAAAGCTTCATTTTGAGACATAACAAGAGAAATGGAGTACTATGACAAATATGTAAAGGTCATTGAGGCTGATCATCCAAGACTGACAATACACTCAACCATTCCATTAGGTGCACAATTATCTGTTGTGTTTGATCACTATAGACTGAAACCTGAGTTCAAAAAGTCCACCAGAAAGCATGTCAATCTGTTCTTTATGGCAGGCACTGGAATGACAAAAGCTATATGGAGATATCATATCAAAAAGTTGTTTGAATACTCTGAATCTCATCAGGAGTTGGGGTGGCAGTTGATGAATTGTGTTGCGCTTGATCAAGTAAATCATGGTGATTCTGCAGTTGAGAATTATGGAAAGCTAGGATATCAGTTGGATTGGAGAGAAAGTGCCTTTGATTTGATTCAAACTGTTAAAAGTTTAAAACTAGAAGGCGAAAATGTTCTTGTTGGACATTCTATGGGTGGCTTTCAAGTGTTGTTTGCTTCCACCATTTCCCCGCTGTTGTTCAAGTTTGTTATTGCTATCGAACCAGTAATTTTTAGTCAAAAGGCTGAAAACAAAAGATTTAAAAAGCTAATACCTGCTCTAAGTAAAGCTATTAGATCTGGATTCAAGAATTTAGATGATTTTAATAACTACTTCACAAAACAGAGCTTCTCAAAGAACTTCAAACCAGAGATTCTTCAAGACTTGATGAATGCTGAAAGGATAATTCATAAAGATGGCACAGTGACTACCAAAACTACCAACGAACAGCAAATGCTTTGTTATATAGAATCGAGAAGGACTCTTGACATCACTGAAGATGTTTTGTCGCATATTGAAATACCCGTTGTTCATATTATCGGTACTGCTTCAACGTGGAATCCGCCATCTGCAAATCCATTGATTAGAAGAACGGTGAAACATTTAATCCCTGTTGATATTCCTGAAGGCGGGCATTTGTTACACTGTGAAAAGGTTGAAGAGATATTAAATGTCTTCATTGATGCCTTGAGTGCAAACATTGATACGCAGAAGCCATCTTCTGCAGTCTCCAGCAGAAACTACAATGAAATCTTTACTACTGGATACAAGGAGAACTATTCGGCATATTTTGATAATTTCAAATTATAACATAATAATACTAAATCAATTTATATGTGGTGTGTAAATAGAGAGATACTTTCAATAACACTAATAGATAAGCTCTAAATAAAGAAAGTTGTAGAACTTTAAAGCATATTCCGATACTCATCGCATGTTTCCCGAACCGAGATGTTTTTGTTAGAAAAGCAAAAAAATTTTCGAAGCCTCTATCTATCAAGTGTATTCTGGTGATTAAGAGATTTCATTGACAGCAATTGACAAAATGGGTTACTCTAAGGGTGATTTGACGCAAGCATTGACGAAATATTTGAGAACAAAAGGTCTAGGCAGCGTTGCTACTGAGTTATCAAAAGAGATTGAAGATACCGATATCGAAATTGATGAAGCAGATGTCTCAATCATAGAAGCTATCCAAGGTGACGAAGAAAAGTCCACCTCTAGTGATTCTAGTGATTCTAGTGATTCTGACTCTTCAAGCGATTCTGATTCTGATTCTGATTCTTCCTCTGATGATGACGAGAAGATGGAAGATGCCAGAGAAGAACCAGAAGAAGATAGCGAAGACGAAAATAAAGAATCTGAAGAAAAGAAGGATGAGGAAAAGAAGGTAGAAGAATCTGATAGTTCTGACTCCTCATCCGACTCCTCCTCTGACTCCTCCTCTGATTCTGATTCTGATTCTGATGACGAATCATCTTCAGAAGATGAAGATGATAGTGATAGTAAGAGCGAAGATTCTGACTCTAGCTCAGACAGTTCGGACAGTGATTCCAGCTCTGATTCTAGTTCTGATAGTGACTCTAGCTCGGACTCTGATTCCAGCTCGGACTCTGATTCTGATTCTGATTCTGATTCTGACTCCAGTTCAAGCTCTTCT
The DNA here is from genome assembly GCA_030570475.1 of Liangdongia dendrica. Classification (NCBI taxonomy): domain Eukaryota; kingdom Fungi; phylum Ascomycota; class Saccharomycetes; order Phaffomycetales; family Wickerhamomycetaceae; genus Liangdongia; species Liangdongia dendrica. Next base: position 44,954 of record JAJLVY010000019.1, read on the forward strand.
AGCTCAAGCTCTGATTGTGACAGTGATTCATCCTCTGATAGTGAGTCAGCTTCTGATTCTAGTAGTGATAGTGATAGCTCTTCTTCTTCAGGCTCTGACTCCTCTGATTCTTCTGATGAAGAAGAAGAAAAAAAGGTATCCAACAAGAGAGCTCGTTCAGAATCAGAGTCTTCTTCTGATGACACTTCCTCTGATGACACTTCCTCTTCTGAAGACGAAGAACCAGTTTCTAAGAAGGCCAAAACTAGCGAGTCTTCAGCTCTAACTCCATCCACCACTGCATCTCCAGCTCCAATTCCAGCTACTCTAGAAGAAGAATTGAAGCCTGGTCAACGTAAACATTTCTGCAGAATAGACAGATCCAAGATCAGTTTTGAGCATCATGAACTACAAGATAACACATACAAGGGTGTTGCCGGTACATGGGGTGAAAAGGCCAACGAAAAGTTGATGCAAGTTAGAGGTAAAGATTTCACCAAGAACAAGAACAAGATGAAGAGAGGTGCCTACAGAGGTGGTAGTATCACTTTGGCTTCAGGTTCCTACAAGTTCACTGATTAATCTCAAAGATACTCTGCTTTTACGAGACTGTATACTATATAAATATAATAATAAATCATTAATGGAACTGTTTTAGCTTATATTTGTTTGTAATCCATTAGTCATCATTTGGATGGTGTTGAGGTGTATGGTTTTTCTTTAACTGATTTGCCAATAGAATCCTGAATAAACATCATCAGCTATTCAACACAGAAGCTAGTTAGCGGTTATTGTTTCATTGGTGTGTGTTTTGATACACCATATTATAGGAGACACAATGTCGTATGACGATGACAATGAATTCTCAGATTCTACAAACACAAGTTTCTCAGAAGAGGAGCTGGACCCAGAGTATAACACAAGACCTAGGTTAAAGCTCTCTATCAAGAAGAACGCAAAACCAGCATCTTCTACTGGAAATACTGCTACGGGTAGTGATACATATGTTTCTGCTGCAGATAGAGTTGTTGCAAATTCTGATGTTCCAGCTGATTATCTACCGGACATTGTTTCCAAAATGTTCAATAGAAATGATTTCACTTACTTGAAATTGAAACCAGACCATGCGTCAAGACCTCTATGGATATCCCCAAATGATGGTAGAATTATATTGGAAAGTTTTTCTCCGTTGGCTGAGCAAGCTCAAGATTTCTTGGTTACGATTGCGGAGCCTATCAGTAGACCAAGTCACATACATGAATATAGAATCACCGCTTATTCACTATATGCTGCTGTTTCTGTTGGTCTAGAAACTGATGATATCATTTCTGTTTTGAATCGTTTGTCTAAGGTACCTGTTGCTCCTTCAATTATTGAATTTATACAAGGTGCGACTATTTCTTATGGTAAAGTTAAATTGGTTTTGAAACATAATAGATACTTTGTGGAAAGTGCACAAGCTGATATTTTACAAATGTTACTAAAAGACCCTGTTATAGGGAAACTGAGAGTTGATTCGACTGATACTACAAATAACACATCAACCACAAATGCATATGGTTTAACTACAGATAAGGCACCAGTTCAAGGTGATTTGGTTATCCCAGGTACTAAGAAACCAAATGGTGAAGATGTCAACCCTGCAAGTGAAGCCGTTGAGGATATATATGCTTCTGTTGTCGGTGAAAGAGATGATGACGATGATGATGATTTGGATGCAGTGCATTCTTTTGAGATATCAAATGACTCTGTT
>JAJLVY010000020.1:0-46558 GCA_030570475.1 Liangdongia dendrica
GTGTGTTCTTCCCGTTTCCGATTCTGGAACCATTGTATCAGGGAAGTGATTTGGGCTCATATTTAAATGCCGGGTAAGAGAATTCTAAAAAAATTATACAGCGATGAGATGAGGTAGGAAAAGAAAGTAATAAATCAAACAGAAATTTAAAGATTTCATAGCACTGTTTAATTATAGAAGTCAAGCCATGTTTGCTGCTAGATTTGATCCAAATAGTCTGATATCGACACCTGCAAAGAGAACAGCAAGCGATGCTCAAATTGATAGTGACAATGAAGATGCTGAAGATCAAGAAATGAAAGATGCAGTCCAGCAAAAGACTGAAGAGGCTGAAAGCAGTGAAAGTGAAAGTGAAAGCAGTAATGACAGTGACAGTGACAGTGAATCAGCTAGTGACAGTTCAGATGAAGAAATGGAAGATGCTAAAGAAGAAAGTGACACGAAAGAAGAACCAAAAGAAGATCAAGTAGTAGAGGAGGAAGAACCAGTCGAGCAAGATCCAGAATATGCTAGCAAGCATGCTTCAATTTTACAGAGATTCAAGACAGGTGTTAAAAGTGCACCAGATGAAGAAGAGGACCAAGAAGAAGAAGAGGATGAAGATGTCGAAAATCACGAACTGGCACCAATGCCTCAACCAGAATTACCAAGAGATGTCAGAATATCCAAAGCCATGACCAACAACTCATTGAACTGGTTGGCAACGCCACAGTACATAAAGATGAATGTTACAAAACCATTCACCGAATTCCCAATTTCTAAAAACCTGTTGTCTAACCTACAAGAGTTGGGCTTTAATGATGCATTTTCAGTTCAGATCAAAACATTGGAGATATTGTTACCAGAAATAAACAACAAATTGAACCCAAATGCAATCAAAGGTGATTTACTAGTGAATGCTTCTACAGGTTCTGGTAAAACTCTAGCATATTCAATTCCAATCATCCAATCATTAAGTAACAGAGTTGTTCCAAAAGTCCGTTGTTTAATCTTAGTCCCAACTAAACCATTGATTGCTCAAGTTTTTAAAACAATATCTATACTAGCAAAAGGTTTGAACTTAAATATCACAACTTTGGGTAAGAGTGACACGAATTTGACTGAAGAAAAGAACAAGATAAAAAACAACACACCAGATATCATTATTTCAACACCGGGTAGATTTGTTGATCATATTAACTTGCAGAGTTTTGACTTGTCTAGTTTGGAATGGTGTGTCATTGATGAAGCTGATAGATTGTTAAACCAAAGTTATCAAGATTGGAGTAATGTCTTGGTCTCATACATTGATAAGATAAAGGCAAAGACTGATATTTTGACTAAATTCAATAGACCAATCACTAAGATGATTTTTTCTGCTACATTGACAACAGACTCTGGAAAGCTTTCAAACTTAAAGTTCAATAATCCAAGGTTGATTATTGTTAACAATGAAGATACTATTTTGACGAATGACAAGATTTTCCAATTGCCAGTGAACTTGAGTGAACACTACATCAGATTACCAAGCAGCGCTTCTGGTTTCAAACCATTGTATTTGATCAAGTTGTTAACTAGTGTTACTTCCTCAAGTAAAGATGCATTGGTTTTCACAAAATCTAATGAAAGCACATTGAGATTGACCAGACTGTTACAGTTATTAAGTCAAGCTTTAAATTTAGGTCTAGTTATTGACAGTATCAATTCATCATTGAACAAGTCTACAAAAGCCAAGAAATTGGAAAGCTTTTCCAAGGGTGAAATTGATGTCTTGATCTCTACAGATTTAATTGCTAGAGGTGTGGATATCTTGACCATCAAGCATGTTATCAACTACGACCTACCACATTCTAGTAGAGAATATGTCCACAGAGTCGGTAGAACTGCCAGAGCTCAAAATAAGGGTGACGCATACAGTTTAATCATTGGTAAGGGTGAATTGAAATACTGGAACACATTTAATGGTGACATCAATAGAGCTGAAGGTGCACTACACGAGATTGAACTAAAGAAGGATGATGTTCAACAAGAAGTTACAATTGAAGTTTACAACAACTGTTTGAAGGAGCTACAGAAACAAGTGTTTCATAGACCATAGAAGTTTCATTTTAACATTATACATACTCTTGTCTTTTGATTTTTTTTGATTGTTTGTTTCATTATATAGCATCAGTATTTTTAATAAAATCTATAGCATTTTGCACAGTCTTAACAGTCTCGAAATCAGAGTCCTTTATCTCGACACTAAATTCTTCTTCAATAGCCATAACAGTTTCAACCATGTCCAAAGAATCCAGATGTAAATCTCTCTTAAAGTTTGTCTTTTCTGTTATGGAGACTGGTGCTTCCTCTGGATGATCTAGCTTCAATTGATGATTGATGACACTAATTAAGCGGGATTTAATGTCGTCACTGGTCAATTTATTGGTATATAATCTTGCAATAGGTCTTGTTCTTAGTAGTGTGGTAGCAGCTCTATATCTAAACATCATTTTGTGTGTCAATCTGTATTTCTGAAAGCATTTTATGTTAAAGTTAAGTTGTTAGAGTTCCCTTTTCAACTCGCTCATTATATGAGATGTCCGGATGTTCTGGGCGATTTTTGGTCGTCAAAATTTTCCAACGAACAAACAGTTCAACATCAATAAAGAGGACATCTAATAGCAACAAAAACACAATTTACACAATGTTTAGAAGTTGTTTGGGTTCCATATTCAGAGCCAGCACATTGGCTACTACTGCTAGATTCACCACCCCAACCGTGAAGTCCACAATCCCATCCATCATAGCACAACAAAACAACATTTACAAGAGATATGCTTCTCTAAATCAAGTCAGAAGAGGTGCAATCAAGCCAGATCACAAGAGACCAAGTAGTGCACCAGATTTAGAAACATGTCCAATCAAGAAGGGTGTTGTTTTAAGAGTTATGGTTTTGAAGCCAAAGAAGCCAAATTCTGCCTTAAGAAAAGCTTGTAGAGTTAGACTATCAAATGGTCGTGTTGTCAGTGCATATATTCCAGGTGAAGGCCACAACGCTCAAGAACACAGTGTTGTCTATATTAGAGGTGGTCGTTGTCAAGATTTGCCGGGTGTTAAGTACCATTGTATCAGAGGAGCTATGGATTTGAGTGGTGTTGCCAACAGAGTTACATCAAGATCCAAGTACGGTGTCAAGAAACCACAAAAGACTGAATGAAATACATCAAAATGTTGTATATAATATAAAATAACTGTATATAAAAAAGTTAGATCATGATGAAGTTTTTTTTAAAAAAAGTGTAACCTGAACTTTTAATGTTCCAAGAAACGTCTACCGCTAGCAGTCTTTCTTTCAACTTCTTGAACTTCAGGTTTAGCTCTGTTTAAGATTTTCAAGTATTGTGAAACTCTCAATCTCATTCTAGAGTGCATGAAAGCTTTGGAACACTTGATGTGATAGTGGAAGTAGTTTCTAAATAGTTGAATATGGGAAATAGTGTTGTATCTTTTTTGTGGAAGCAAATGTCTAGGAAACAAGACAAATGTAATGTAACCAATGTTTTCATTGCTGGTATTCTTGACCAAGTCTCTTATTTCTAATGGTGGTTCCTTGTGAGAATACAAGACTTGTGGGGCATTTTGAACAGCTCTTCTTCTAGCATCGACAAATTCTTGCAAAAACACCTTACCGAAGACCTTATCAGTTTCATCTTGGAAAACAGTGGAGAATATCACGGTGACTCTGTCAAACTTTGGCTTTATGTAGATACTTTCTGCTTCTCTATAGTTGATTTCGTAGTGAGAAGTAGATTCTGGTTCAACTCCTGTTTCTTGGTACTTTTGAGCCAAAACTGCAGATTCGTCAAATGCCTTTTCAAAAGGAGCAGCTAAAGAGTTTCTCTTTAGCAATGAAATTTGGCGGATGATTTCTTGTTGTTCTTCCTCTGGTTTAGCAGCTAATTCTTCCAAATCGACATAGATAGAGTAATCGTAACCTGGTTCAAGTGTACCAACTTCATATTCACCATAAATCTCATGTAGCTTTTCCTTCACACCATACTTCAACAAATCGCTAAAGCATTTCGAATTTATAGAAATCAATAGTTTGGTCTTGCTTTCTGGTGTTGATAAATGGTATGTGGTGTAATCAAAATCGGAAACAATTCTATCAACCAAAGCCGGCTTTTCCAACAATTCGTTCACTGTCTTTTTAAGAAGTAAATTTTCACTTTCTAATTGCAACATCTTGTTGTAGTTTAAGTATAAGAATCAATTATTCCAACAATCTTAAGTTCTTGTTAACTTGGTCTTGTTGTTCCGTTCTGATCGGTTTACTCCTTTTTTCAAAATCGACACCCGAACACCGGATTTCAATGTCAACTGCAGCAAACTAACTGCAAGAACATTGAACTCGACATTATGTTCTTGAATACCAAAATTGGTTTCTCTAGAAATGCCTCTACAATTCATAATACAATTTGCATTATAATCTACACTTGATATAAAAGAAAAAAAGCACTCATAAAATTTTCATTATATACCAACCACTCAACAACCAGTGTGAATAATCAATAGCTAAACAAAAATAAGAGTACAAGCAAAATTCATGAATTCGCTTATTTGTGACCGGACTTCCAGTTGTTGAATTCAGTCTTTAGGTCGTTCAACTTGGCTTGAGCCTTTTCCTTCTCTTCACCAGAGGATTGTTCGATTTTCTTGTTGAATTCAGAGATCTTTTGTTCGAATTCTTCCTTCTTAGACAATTGTGGGGCAGACATTTTTGATAGTTTGATAGTTTGTTTTCTTTATTAAATAAAGCTGATGAATATAAAAAAAAATGTTGAATTGAAGTTGGGAATTGTGTCAATTTATAGACTTTTTGAACGCTATGAATTGTCAGCGTGTTGAGTTCGTTTCTATTCGTAGTCTCTCTGTTTCTTTGCATATCCCCTTTGTGTTTAAAGCATATTTCAAGTTCTATTGTTGACGATTGCTAAACTTTAATCAAATTCCAGACTATTTTGAGAACAAACTCATATTAGGTGATACGGATGTTCCTGTTATGACTATTTTAGCAGTGTCTTGATCGAATAAAACTCTCAATTGTGTCATTTAGAGATGAAATAGTATACAACAAGTTTTAGAAAAGGAAACGTCATCGATAGATACTCATGAAAGGTCTAATTTACTAAAACTAAATGTGAAATTAAACAGATGGTTCATGGCCATCGTGATTATTGCTATACTGTAATTTCATTCATTATACACTTTTCAACTCGTCTAAACTTTCAAACATCAAATCAGGCGCACATGAATTAGTGCTTATGTAGGTTGCGTTAATCAAGTCATTCTCATTATATCTCTGTATAGCCCCATCAACAGTAGATGATATACCAGCATCTATATGTCTCTTAACAACCCTTGTTCTTGCTAGACTTGGATTGATTTTGATTTTCCATCTCTCATCCACAAGGGAAGAAATTTCTCTCCAGTTGTCATCTTTCAAGAGCACATAGTTACCTTCAATGAAAACAATTCTATGAGAAGATTTAACCATAATGGCGTTTTCCTTTGGGTCTTTTGCCTTGTGATCAAAGTCGGGAGCAAATATATCAATTTGTGGATCAATAGGTTCACGTAGCTTCTTGACCAGCGTCAAAAACAACTTGGAATTGAATGTAAATGGCGAACCACGACGCTTGTAAGCCTCCTCTATCTTTGGAAACTCATCCAACTCCGATCTATAATAGTGAAACCCATCTTGAGTTACTACAACAGCAATATCTTCATTTGGACCAGCAGCAAAATCCTCAGTGACAAAAGCGGCACCATGAGCACTGTAAAGTTTATTAATCTTCTCAACGATATGCTTTGATATTGTCGATTTTCCAGACCCTGGTGACCCAGCGATCGCTATCAGCACTCTTTGGTTCTGTGGTATTTGCTTTAACAAGCCAATTGCCCTTGTAACCAGACTATTTTCTATTTCCTCCATACTCAATATACAGCGATAGTAGTTGAGATGGTGACAATAAATGATTCAATTGTCCTTTTATAGCCTTATTAGCAACGAGCGTCTATTTTTTGCTTAACAACTGAATAGACTATATTAGTAGCAGTAAAATGGTAGTTGATGGAAGATTATACAAGTGCCTGCTTAAAATGCCCCCATGGAAAAGAGTGTTCCGCATTGATCTTACAATGGAGATGTGATCCCCGTCGTTCAACTGTAGGGTACAAGAGGAGATAATAACCTCACTAGAGTATCATAACGACACGCATTGTAATCAAATATTGGCTTAACGTGAGTTTTGACCATCATTTCAAAATGCATCAAATGTTTTGATCTTCATTTCTACGTCAAAATCAGTACTACTGTCGCCCGATGATTCTGTGCAACTATGGAGCAGCATGAACAAGTGAGAAGGGGCAGAAAACCACATGCTAGAAGAGAAGGTACATTATTGGGAGATAATGAAGGTACTCAGGTAGTTAAGGAGTGGTTCTGTTGTTAATCCATTGATGGTTAATCCGCTCTCTTTGGTTATTCAATTTTAATGTTGTTTGGTGGAAGAACTGTTGCTGTGTTTGCGGTTGGTATGTTGAGGATGGCCACTCCAATGTATATGGCTGAACTATCTCCACATGGTAGTTTGGTTGTCATCCAACAACTATCTATCACCATTGGTATCTTGATATCATAGTGGATTGATTATGGAACTGATGAAAGAGTTTGGCTCTACTGGTGTACCCGTTTTTGTTTTTAAACCTGAGCAAGCACTATGAAGTTTGAATAGAGTTTTTATAAATGTATAATACATTACGAGTTTCATTGGATTTCGGTCATTATATCGTAGCTGAAGAAATTAATTGAGGAAGTTCACTCAGCCAACCAACGAGTTTACTGGGTTATTATCACTTCAGAGATCCGGTTATATGTGGTGTCCAGGTGTGTTATTACCGGTCAAAATTTTCGTCCATTTCTGAAAAAGAACGACAATAACAGCAAAACTCTACTGGCAAGATTAAAAGGAAAACAAATATCAACAGATTCAAGAATGTCTTTCAAGAAAGGTAAAGGAGTTGTTCAGTTTGAGGACACATACAGTGGGTTTGACTCTGATGAAGATGAGGCTTTAAATGAAGCCACCTTTGGGGGTGACATTCCTGTTGGCCAAGATTTCAACTTCGGTGAACCTTCTGAACCAGTCAACAACAATGCCACTCCATTGAACTTTGCCCAGGCTGCTGCCCAACCACATGTTGCTCAAATCAGCCAATTCCAAGCTGATGATGCTATGAAGCCAATGGCGTCACTTTGGAGCGATAATTCTGCTGCTGATCAACAAGGCCATCCAACAAGCAGTGGTTCAGGGAGTAATGCGCTATCTCTTGATGAAATTGAAGCTCAAATGACTCAAGGTGTTCAGCAAGGTCAATTCCAGCAACCAGGCTACCCAAATGCCAATATCCCACCAAATAACTTTTTCTATCCGCCAGGTTTCCAAGGTCAAAATACCCCAGGCTTCCCACCTCAATTCAATATTGGTCAAATTCCTCCTCAACAGTTTGCTCAGTTACCACCACAGGTCCAACAGCAATTGTTACAACAGGCACAAAACTTCCAACCACAATTCCAATACCCAAATGGTTCATTGTTACCACAAGGTCAAGAACCTCCACAACAACAGCAACAGCAACAGCAATTCAACGGCTTCCCACAACAACAACAACAATTCCAACAGTTCCCACCTCAATTTCAACCACAACCACAACCACAACCACAACCACAAGTTCCACAAGGTCAAGCTCCACAACAGCAAACACTACAAGCATCCCAAGAAGAAGCTCAAGGTTCATCCGACAAAGATTTGTCACAATTCCCTGTTTTGGGGTCTACTCAGTCTAGTACTTCGAGGGGTAAACAGGAGTTGCCATTGCAACAACAGCAGCAGCAACAAAACCACAACAATCATCACAATAACCAGGTGCATCAGCAACAACAATACCACAACAATTACCGTAATAACTATGGTCCAAACCATGTTGAAAATTTTAATGAATTAACTCCTGAAGAAAGAGACCGTTTAATCAAGCGTCAACAAAAATTGGCTAGAATTGTTCAATTCTCTGGTATTATGACCCCTCGTGATAAGGATTTTGTTACTAGAGTCCATTTGTCGAAGATTGTTTCTGATGACCCATATGCTGAAGATTTCTACTACCAAGTTTACAAGGTTCTAAAGACAGGTAATGAAGTTTCCAACTTTAATTCTATTGCCCAAAACTACTTGGACTATTCTGGACACAGATTAGGTGGTCGTCATCAAAGGGCTGATGTTGCCTTGCAAAGAATGCAACAGCAAGTCCAAAAGGCTGTCACCGTTGCCAAGGAGAGATCTAAATTGACCCCTGGTAGTAAGAGAGAGGGTGCATTGGGTAAGTTGGGTGCTTCTACAAGAAACAACAGAAATGCTAGACAAAAATTGGAACTTCCAAAGAGACCAGAATTGCCAGAAGTTACCCAAAGTGGTAAGAAGTTTGTTTTGGCTCAATTGGAGACTATTTATGACCATGTTTTGACTTTGGAATCTGAAGAGAGACAACACAAGCAGCTTAACAATCAAAGCTTGTGGGATTCTTTGAAGTTGTTTGAAGAAACTCATAATTTGAACCCATTCATTCAAGTTTTGTGCCACGAAAAGGGGTTGAAGGTGTTCCCAAGAGTGTTCCATTTCTTGGACAGAGAACAAAAATTGACTGTAATTACTCTAATTTTTGCCAACTTGTCTCTAATCAAGATTATTTCCAAGTCATCTTTCCAAAACTATCCAAACAATGAAATTCCAAAGGACACTTTACAAATCATTGAACTATTCCGTATGGTTGTTTTGAAGCCAATTGTTATGTTTTTGTCTTATGAGGCTGTGTTGAATGAAATCATTGGGTTGTTGACCATCTTGATTGAGCACAACAATGTTTCATTTTTATCCACTTCCCAACTAGGTTTATCTTTGATCACCATCCTGCTATCCAGAGCTGAGTTGATCAAGCAAGAACAATCCATCTCCACTGAAGACTTACAGCAGTGGAACACTGCTTATGACAAGTTATTCTCTTCCTTGGAGACTAAATTAGCTTTGATTTTCCCAACTCAAGGTGGTCAAAACCAACAAGATGATTCTTACATATGGCAATTCTTGGCTTCTTTGGCTTTGAGTGGCAAGTTGAATCATCAAAGAATTGTTGTTGATGAAATCAGAGATTCTATCTTTGGTTCGATTAAGAAGGCCAAGGAAAGTGATGAAGCTACCAAGACCAAGGTTTTGGCTAACTTGAACTTGTTGTTGAATGTCATGGGATTATATGCAAACGAGAATGAGATTATGGAAATGAAGTCATATTGAACCAATTGAAAGAGATTGTGGTCAGATCAGTATTTGTTTGTTATTTCACTCAATGTATAATGTATATTAAATGTTAGAACCATTTCAAAGTTTTCTTTTTTACAGAGTTAGTTCTTTTCTGTTTTTGTTAATGTTTTCTTGAAAGTATGCAGTGTAAGTTGTATATTCTATCTATCATTTTTCTACGTAGTCCTGTAAATTACTGCCATCACGAGTGACACTATTTGGGGTTGCACTTCCGCGGCCATAAGGGTCAACTTGAAGATCATATGCACTTCCACCGTTATCATTCAAGTCAAATATTTGCAAAACACTTTCAAGTTTGGTCATCATTTCATCCCATTCACTTTCAGCATCACTCAGAATGGTGATAGCACCTCCAGCACCTAGTCTCCATATTGTTTGCCCTGGACGTCTTTCCTTATCCTTGTCATAGTTAAACAAAGAACGAATAACAACACTCCAATCAGCTTTGTCTTCGACAGACCAATATCCACAGACACCGCTATAAACGCCCCTTCTCTTCTTTTCCAAACTCTGGAGAATTTCAACAGATCTCTTCTTTGGGGCACCTGTCATTGAACCAGGTGGCAAAGATCTTGTCAAGATATCAAATCCAGTGTATTGAGAATATAATAAACTGCCTTGAATCACTGAAACTAATTGATAGACAGTTTTATACTCTTCAACTGTCATCAACTCGGGGACTTTAACGTGGTGCAGAATATGATTTAAGTCATGTCTAATCAGATCAACAATCATCAGGTTTTCACCCATTTCCTTTGGAGTACGCAAGATACGTACAGCATCTTCGCGGGTCATATGTTTAGTCTTCTTAACAGTACCTTTGATAGGTCTCAGTTCACAGTATTCTTTGTTCCAAGAAATGAATCTTTCTGGAGAAGAGCTGATCAAAGTTGCAGTTGATGGGAATCTCAAGAATGCGGAATATGGTGAAGGGTTCTGTGTGGTCAGAGTTTTGTACATCATCCAAGAAGTGCAAACTTGCGGAACAGTAATTGTTGTTTGTGTAGTTAAGCATAATTCATAAGAATCACCAGACTTTAAATATTCTTGACATTTGGCAAAATTTTCCTTATATTCTTGTTCCTCTGGTAGGACAATACTGCGAGCTGGAATCTTAGCTGGAAGTGTATATCTAGGAACACCTTTTAAGAGAACATCTTCCATTAAATCAAAAAACTCTTCATGATGTTCGCTGATACTAACAATAAACACATCTTTAGTTTTCATATTCACCAAAACAGAATCTTCGATGAACATTAATTTTGTATCTGGAATCATTGTGCCTGGATCTGTTAATGGAGATAAAAGTTCTGGTTTGACATAATCGCCTTCTTCATAAGATATATAACCCACAAACCCACCAACAAATGGGAATTGTGTTTCAGGAAGGACGTCTGCTAGCATATTTTCTGACATTACTGCAGCCATGAAATGCCACAATGATTCGATTCTGTAATTTCCAATATGTGGAGGGCTGAAGCTATGAATAACATGTGGTTGTAAACTCGAGTGTGTAAATTCCGGAGCGTTTTCATCTGGACAAGCAATGATTGACCATTCGCCTGGTGAGGCAGCACTGTGCAAAGTCATGAATGCAGTATTTATGTATTCCAATTGTTCACAGATCTTAAAGACAGAAGTTTCAGCATCTTCAACCTTTTTCCACTTGACAATTCTTCTCTTTGGAGGTCTGCGCTTTAAAAGCGGTACTGGGTTTATGGATAAAGTGTCCACATATTCAATTAATTTCTGCATATCAAAATCCGAATAAGCACCAGAAGGACTAGAGTATGAGAAATGTTTTGGACCTTCGCCCATATAATCAGCAGATTTGGAAGCCAAGACATTCTTTCTGAATTTTTTATTGAACTCTTTAGCAATATAAACAAAGTTCCCCACGACACGTTCACCATAGTTTGAGCAAATGGATTCTGGATGATATTGGACACCATACCATGGTTCTTCGGTACTCATAATAGCCATGCACACTTTTTCAGGTTCTTCATTTGCATCAGTAGTATTAGAATCAATACCATTTTTTTTCTCTTCACAGTATGCCAATTCAACCAAAGTATCTGGAAGTTCAAGGGCACACAGAGAATGGTATCGTACAGACTTCAGTTCTTGTGGGACATGGTTAAAAATATGCTTCCCATTATGAATGATATTAAAGATCTGGCCATGAACAACTTCCGAACCTGGGCCAACAACACCACCTTTAGCCACAACTAATGACTGGAACCCAAGGCACACGCCTAGCACTGGCACTATGACATTTGAAGACTTGAAAAACTCTGGAATGATACCAACATCTTCTGGATTATTTGGATTCCCTGGACCTGGACCTATAACCACTGCGACAAACAAGTCTTGCAAAATCAAAAAATTCTTATACGAAAATGTGTCGTTGTGTACTGTGATGACTTCCAATCCAGTAGAATCACGAATAAGCTGCTTCAAGTTGAAGGTGAATGAATCGTAGGAGTCGATAAGCAAGATGGACATTATGGATCAGCCACTCTATAGAGTTGAATTATTTATCAGCAGCAATATTAGCAGTAGTTACAAACGACAGAGTCAGTTTCACCTCGATAAATCGTCGTTGTCGTTGTGTTTTGTTTTGTCTGGAGAAATGATGATTTGTAAATAATATTTTTTTTTTTTGATGCGATGAGCATTTGTGTACAAAAGAAAAGATTTTGACAGAATTTTTGACTTCTTTTCTTACACAGAAACTGAAAGAGAAAGAAGAAAGACTGACTTCACTGACTGGTTTTAACGTATTGGCAGCATGATTGAAGTTGTGGTGAACGACAGGTTTGTTTATTATTTTTATTTTTATTTTTGTTACCAAGCCTGGAATTCTTAACACCACATTTCTTAGAGTTGGGAAGAAAGTTAGAGTCAAGGTATGTATCAAAAGAAGAGATCTTGAAAAAAGGAGGGTTTGCTGATTATTATTAACTCTGTTATATATGTAGGCCCTTGAAGATGATCTAGTTGGAGACTTTAAGAAACTACTAGCTGCTCAAATCGGTACTGCTTACAACAAGATTGTGTTGAAAAAGGGGAACATCACTCTGAAAGATCACATCTCCCTTGGTGACTACGAAATCCACAATGGTACTAATCTTGAATTGTATTACTCTTGAGGCGTATAATTTTGTTACTTTCACTCTGTTGAACAGAAAACTACATGTTATCTGTGTGTATTGTTTCATGCAATATGCTAATGTACATTAATATATTATTATTTAAAACTATCCATTGTAGCATGTATCATTATTAGGAAACATCATGAAAGTATTAGTATTCATCATTGGTCATCATAAAAAGTAGTCAACACGATTAATCTTTAAATCTGGTTGTCTTGTTGTCTGTTCATCGGTGAATAGTGGTTCTGGTGGGTTCACATATTCGTTATTCTCTGGGGCTTCGTCAAACACGTTGAAATAGTAGTTTTCAGCGTCGTAAATTTCCATTATCGAAGCCTTGTTTCCACATCTGTAGCAGTAATTTGGAGCAGACCATACCGTTGTCACCAAACCCTTAAAATACACCTGGTACCCGTCATTACAAAGCTGGTGTGCTCTCAATATTCTGTCCATGCCATTCATGCTCAAAAACTTCTGTACAACCTCGACCCCAAAAGTGTAACCAGCACCTCTTGGAGATAGCGAAAATGTAGAGTTCTCATCATCTGGATCTGACCATACTAAATCGGCCATGGCGCCTTCGTGTGGTATCTCTCGGAATCTGTCGACAAGTTTGATCTGGTCAATTGTGTGGACATTGGGCGACAACCCACCATGTATACAAAAGATTGAATTGTCAATAACAACGGAAAGGATCAAGTAGTCAAACATATCTGTGAAGTAGTACCATGTGTTTGGGGAGCCATATTTTCTAGTGCATTCAGAATAAAACCCATAATTCTGTGTGATTTGACGCGACTCATGGTTCCCACGCACTAGATACACTCTTGTTGGGTACCGTATCTTGAGGCATATAAGCAAGGTGATTGTCTCGACACTGAACATGCCTCGATCCACATAATCTCCTAGAAACAAGTAATTTGTATCTGGGCAGTATCCACCAATTTTGAAGATCTCAATCAAATCGTAAAACTGGCCGTGTATATCACCAACAACGGTGACTGGGGAATTGATGTATACGACATTGCTTTCTTTCACAAGAATTTCTTTCAGCTTTGCACATAATGCCTTGATTGTGACTTCCGGGAGGAGTTCTCTTCTGTACAACCTCTCGATACATTCATCCAAATCAAAAGGTGCTAAAAAAAGGAATTAGTTAAAAACAGGTGTAGCTATCTAGTATTGGAGTCATTCATACACGATATATCAGGCATTGCAAGCACGCACACTGCGATTCGTGTAAATGTCTCTGTTCAAAGCCACTTGTCCCCAAGTCAAGTCAAGGCCAACTTTTCGTCGGTTCTGGCTGTGTTGCCCACTGCCAACTTTGGCGGTTTTGTTTTGATTTCCTGTTTTGATTTCCTGTATGAAAAACTACAACATCAACAACTTTTTAACACACTCTTCTGAAGATCACGAAACTGAAGAAGACAAAGTGCTGGTCGTGTCACGGGGTTTGTGTGCTGTCACTCTTGCTATTCATCCACTCTCATTCTTTCTTTCACACCGTGTCTCTTGGAAGATCCATCTCTTGTTCTTTATACAGAGAGTTTTAAACAACTGAAACAACACAAAATTTAAAAGAGAGGCTGTATCAAAACCAGAGATAACATAGAATACATACTACAACCATAAGATGTCCGCTTCTCAGTCAGGTGTGCCCAGAGGATATCTGGACAATAAACCATTGCCCTTGCCCGCAGGTTCCGACTACACTGAGGAAACTTTTGTACATGAGTTTGCAAGAAATGATATCCGTGAACTAGTGCACTCAATTACACAGGAATTAAAAGACAGAGGATGCAAGACTCAGTTAATCCTACTGCCATTTCGTCCAAAAATCCAGGAAGCAAAGCTAACAGAGTTTTTATCAGTGGTTATGCCAAGTGGAAAAAAGCCAATAGCTATTAACAAAATTGACAAAGTTGTGCGCAAGACTGATGAATTTACACTGATCACCGCGTTGAAGTATCTATGGGCAAGACTGCCAACAAACTGTATCATTGGTTGGGAGGCTTATGAATCTTTTAAAAAATTGGAGAAAAAAGCCCTGTACCCTAAAAAGGCATTTTTGGAGTTCATGCCTCAATGTTTGTCTTCTCCTTCTCATGCATCCATTGTTTATGATTTCTTGGATCTTCTAGTGTCTATTGCAGCTAATGCAAAAGAGAACCAACTATCAGGCAGAAAGATTTCTAAGATGGCTGGACTATGGGCCTTTGCTGGACCTCCAGAATCTGCCAAATTGAGAAAGTCAAGGTTGGATCCAACTGACAACACCTTCTCTGAAGGTTTGCGTGACTGGTTGCCTTCTGCAGATGCAATGTTCCATATGTTATTATCCTTCTTAAGATCAATGCTCCCTGATGATCAAAGCACAAAGCTTCAATTGCCAAGAACCTTACAAGCTCTATTAGCTAGTAACTCTTACCCACCTCCTGCTCAGACCTACACATCTTCAACTCTGGTGAATGTCCCATTGGTGACTATCAGATCAACAAGATTATCTACATCACCAATAGAATTGTTGAACAAATTACCAAAGGTGCTGAAATTTGATAATCAGAATCTGTTTGAAGCTAAAGAGGATTATGCACTCTTGAAATCTTTATGCAGAAATGATGCAAATATCATAAACAAGCTGTCCCCAGAATCAAGAAGAATCTTAGAGTTACTTTGTGAAAAGCACGAGGGTGTGTCATTGACTAATGGTTGGACTGCATATAACCCTGAACATCACATCCATCCACTTGAATGTGACGTTGAAGTTACTAGAGTTGGAATTGATGATTACTTCATCTGGACATGGATGTCAAGTTTATCTTTTGAGCAAACTGCTAACAAGAAAAGGCTATTTGGGAGGTCTTTAATCTCTGAATTTGTCTTTGATGGGTTCAAGAAATGGATTGTTGTTGAAGAAGTTGGTATGGAAAACACCATCAGAAACAAGAACCCTCCATTACCTCACAAAAACAAGAAGACTACTGAAAGAGCAAATAAGCAAAACAAACAAGGTGTTGAAGTCATTGATATTGATAGTTCAAGCGAGAATGATGATGAGTATAGAGAGCCGCAAAAAATGGCTAAACTTAGAAGAACGGAGGAACGAGAAAAAGAAAGACTTAGAGAACGTGAAAGACAAAGACGCAAGGAGAAACAAAGACAAGCATCTATTGAAGAAGTTGCTTCTCATCCAGTGAGAAAATTATCCAATTCTTTGTCTCCAAGTTTGAAGTTTTTGAAGTCGTTTAAGAAACATTCTGGCGATGACATTGTGGGTCAATCTCAAGAAACAAAAACAAGATCAAAGCCACGTTCTGACGTTGATGATAACAGAAGAATATCTCAATGGGAAGGTTTGGGTATCGAAGATGTCGAGCCATTGCCTGAAATTGAAAGAAATCAATATAGACTAAGTATTCCTTTAGATGAGTTGGATTTTGGCGATGAGTTCAAGATCGATGAAAAGTACCAAACTGGTGATCCAAAATCTAGAACTGTTTCTGAAGATGACCTCCCACCAAAGCCTGTTAGCAAGAATAGTTATCATGATGCTTCCGATGATGACTACACAAAGCCATTGAGACCGCATCAACATGATAATAGGAACCTCGAAAGAAAGAAGGTTGTTGAGGGTTTGCCGGATAAGAAAAAGAAATACAACAGTGACTCTATTGAAGAGCTGGGGAACATGGTTAATCAACTATCCATGAGACTGCAAGAATCCGAAGAGAAACTAGCTCTTGCTACAGGTTCTGGCAGTACTGGTCTTGGTATGCAGCATGAAGGTAGACCTTCGGTGAGTGATTCTGTTTCCTCCGCAACAAGTTCAAAGCCTACAAGAAAAAAGCCACCTCCAATGACTGAATATGAATCGGCTACTGCCCCACCATCCAACATCAACAATAATAATTCCCAGAGATTTGGGGGTCCTGGTTTTGGTTCTGGCCCTCAACAGCCGATGGTTCCATTAGACAGAGATGCCAACACTATGAACAGACAAGCAAGTCCAAATAGAAACGGATATCCTCAGCAAGGATTTGCTCCAGAACAACAACCCCCAAGTCCAAATAGAGGTAGACCACAGAGTTGGATTCAACAACAGCAAACACAAACTCCAAACAGAGCCATGCCCGGGTACAGGGGTCCAAGTCCAAACAGACAAGGCCCACCACCTCCACAAAATCAACAGTATCCAACAGAAGGTCCATACCAACAACAGACTAGTTATCCTCCAGATCAACAAGGTCAAGGTGGGTATCCACCAAGAAACCAAAGTCCAAATAGGGGTCCACAGCAACAAGGCTATAGAGAACCAAGTCCAAACAGAAATGGTGCAGGTTATGGTCCATATCCACCGGATGTTAGAGAAAGTTATTATAGTGCTGTTTCTCATCCAACTGGATCTCTGCCAAGTATTGAAACTCCTGATACTGAGTTTCAAGACCAGCAGCAGCAGCAACAACAAGGTCGTCAATATCAAGGATCGGTTGATTCTCCAGAAAGCGCTAATGAGGGTTACAGATCAGTATCTGTGAAAACTACAGGCACCAGGGGTACACGATTGTCACAGAGCGATATTAAATACATCCCAGAAACCACCGTTCCATCTTCAATTCCAATACCCTCGCCTCCTCGTCCAGTGTCACCATTAGCAAAGTCTCCAAGAAGATCCCCTGTGGTTGGTAATTCAAGCAATGGTCAACAAGATGCTTCACCAATTCCAAACGGTATCTCCCCAGTTCCTCAATTGAAACCAAGCGAAAAGCCTTTGCCTGATCCAACATCTCCATTGGCAAGAAGAAACAACAACAACAACAACAACAACAACAATGTATATTCTCCTTCTCAAAGCGTGGATGGGTCCCAGGACTACAGCTATGATGATCCAAGATCCCCATCTAATCAACAGCGTGGTCCTATGCAACATAGAGGCAGTGTTCCAAACATATCTGGTGCGCCATCTCCAGGGCAAAGATCTCCAGTTAGTGTTAGAAATGGTCCACCACCACAACAACAACAACAACAATTTAGAGGAAGTCCTCAATACCCACAACAGGGTGGTTATCCTCCTCAACAAGGTTATCCTCAACAAGGTTATCCTCCTCAAGGATATCCTCCTCAAGGATATCCGCCTCAGCAAGGCTATGCTCCACCAACCCCTCAACAAGGCTATCCACCATCAAGAGGAGGATATGGTCCTCCACCTCCACAACAGCAATGGAGCCAACCTCCTCAACAAGGCTATGGTGCACCATCACCAATGGGTCAAATCCCAAGTCCACAAAGATCACCTCAAGCTGGACCTGGGCCGAAAACTTACAGTGATTTTGCCATCAATAACTTTATGCCACCTCCAGAGAATGTTGGAAAGCTACATCATAACAGGCATGTCAATAAGAAGAATTTACGTGCTGCTCTAAACCAAGGTGACTTTGGTATTTGAGTGCTGTTATGTCATGCGATTGCTAGAATGAAATACCAAAATAGGACCAATTACCAGTGTTTGTTTCCATCATTTGCTTTTTATGTAACTGTCTATAGTAATAATTTAATACTCTGTTTATTTGATACCCTGTTTATCATCAGTAGATTCCAATAGCTGTATGCTGTATGTTGCTTTGGGGCCATTGTTTGATAAGATCCGAGTGCAATTTCTGACGCGTCGCGACGCACGATTTTCCTGTCCACGTGACTTTTGTTTTTACAATCAGAAAAAAGTGTAAACAGAAAATGTCACAAATATCTCTAGAGATCTTTTTGAGGAATGCTATAAAAGAACAGAGAGGCGACGTTTTAGCAACACTGTTTGATTTATTTGGATCCTGTTTATCACTGCAAGAGAAGCATTCATCAAACTCATTATATGCTCTAGAGATATACAACAATTGTATGCATACTGATTGGTCTTGTGAGATCAATTGTTTACTAACCTAACCTCTTCTAGATGGCTAACCAATCTGACTCAGAAGGGAGTTCTATTCCTGCTGGACCAATAGCACATATCACTTCTGCTACTGCAGTTGATATCACCACTAATGACATGGTCACTACTGAACTGACAAACGAAGAGGCCCAAGATAAGTTTATCTCACCTCCACACTCACCAAGCCGTGCAGCCAGAAACGATGCTGTCAACGAAGAGGCTGGAGACGACATTCTACTGCGGCTAGGTAATGGTGAACTTGAAACTACTCTGGATGACAATGGTGGTGGTGGTGGTGCTGCTGCTGCTGCTGTTGCATCTGCAAGTTTAGTTACTCCGGTTAAGAGACCAATCGAACAAACACTCACACCAACTTCAGTAAAGAAGCCATTTAAGAGAAAAGATACTGAATTCACTATGACTGTGAATGCTTGGAAGTCTGTCAACAGCAGAAAGCAATTCAATAAGTTCTTGAGCGCATACAACTTCAAAGGTTTAAAGACATCACCAACCTCTAAATCAAACAACAAAAATAAGAGCCAAAAAAAGTGTTCGCCACCAACTTCTTCCTGTTCCTCAAACATATCTAAAGACTCAAGGGAGGGTAGATCTGAAACTGAAAGTGTTGATCATAATAGTGTACGTTCAAGATCCACTTGCGGTTCAACCAGTGTTTCAAGTTCAGATGAGAGACATGTCTATGGCACAAGATCAAAAAGTCAAGCCCAAATGAAGATTTTGAATCCAAAAAAGACCAACGACCCAGCTGAAAAAGAGGCTACTGTTTTGATTGATGCTATTACTAACAGACAGGAATTTGTTGCACAAATTACTGTCCAATTTATCCATGATGCTGATATCAGAGAAATTCCAGATTTTGCACCAAACTTTGATAGTGTGAGTTCTATCCAATTTGAAAAGGCTTTGAAGAAGTCTGGATATCCAGTGAAGGGTATTAGTACAGATGTATTTGAATCTTTGAAAGAAAAGTGTGAACCATTGTGTGGTCAAATCTCTCCAAAAGAGCTGATCATCATTTCCGCATTTAAATTTACTCCAGAAATCTATGCTGATACTAAGAAAAGATTCTTTGCAGAAAAGGCAAGAAAGGCCCATCTTGGCCTGAATTTCAAAAAGACTGATGCTCAAAAGGCCTGTAAGGTTGATGTTAACAAGGCTTCCAAATTGTTTGAAATTTTCCAGAGTTGTGGGTTTTTGAAAGATGAGTTGTTTAACTTTAACTAAATGAAGTTAGGTTGCTGTGTATTTTATGTCTTTAGATGGGGTTTTTTTTTGTGTGTGTGTGTTCATTTAGGTTTTATTTATGTGTGGTTGTATTATGGTTATTATTTGGTATTATTTTTTTTTGCCTTTTGCCTTCAATTCTGAGAGGTTTGATTGATTTTGTATAGGTGACTCTAAGTATTTTATACGGTGTTTATATTTGGTATAGTATTTTTTTTATAATTTAATTAATCTTAATCTATTTGATTGTATTATGATCCCACTAATGAGGGATAGTTTTGATAACTTTTGCTGGTGTACCAGCGCACAAAGTGTATGGTGGAAGATCTCTTGTAACTGTTGAGTTTGCACCGACCACGACACCTTCACCAATATTCACACCACCTATAACTGTAACACTAGCGCATAGCCAAACCTTGTCTCCTATAGTGATTGGTTTTGACCATTCAGCCAAGTTGTCGACTCTTTCATGGGCATCTAATGGGTGCATTGGACAAGCCAAAGTGACATTTGGACCAAACATTACACCGTCGCCAATTCTGATGAGACCGGTATCTAGGAAGACGGTGTTGAAGTTTGCATAAAAGTCTTTCCCGATTGAGATGTTGAAACCACAGTCTATTTTGAACGGTGCTTCGATGGTGATGTTGCCACGAATCTGGCCAAACACTTTTTTCAATATGGCTGCTCTCTTGCCGTTGTACTCTTCCAGTGTATCGTCACCAATTGTAAGGTCGCCGTATTGTTTCGCCAGTTCGTGGTTCTTGTATCTCTTCAAGACGAGCTCTTCAACTCCAGAGTTGTACTGCATCCCAGAGATCATTCTTTCGTAGTTGTCCCCGCGATAAACAGGCTGCAGGTTTTCATTGGCATATTTGATAGCTTCTTGGTCTTTTTCGGTGACACCAGACATTTCACAGTGTATGTTTTAATTTTAATGTGATGATTCGTTAAAGTCCTGTGCTGGATGGGATCACTAGGTTACTTATAGTGCTTCTGGTATCAATGCAAAGAATTATATAACACTGCTGGTGCTGCTGGTGCTGCTACTGCTGAACCCGTCATTCTGATAGTTACGCTGGCCTCTCTTCAATGTGTGTAACTGTGATACTGTCGCGAAAAAACATCAACACTTCCAGAAAGAAATAGCGCCAGAGTAAGCAGAAGGAGAGCTATTGAGAGAAGGAGTTGGAATTTCCTGTTGAAAGATTCTAGCTATCACTGATCAGATTTTGTTCGAGTCTGTGGGATATTTCGTTGTTCAGTTGGGCAGAGGAACCATCAATTCATTATTCCATCACCATCACTAAGTCATTATTAGATCGATTTGATCAATTTGATATTAAAGCACAGCACCATGGCAGAATCCAAACTAGTGACGCTAAAGTTGAGTTCACAGCAACTAAAGAACTTCCCAGAAGTGAACACGTTGAGCATCAAGACACAACAGCTCTCTCCATCCAAGCCATCAACGCCAAATAGAAGCACTGCTCGCGGCGGGCGCTCAACACATAGAGGCGGTATAAGAAGACCCAACATTGGGTCGCCAGCGCCACCAGACTCGCCATTAAAGATTGAAACCACTTCAGAGATTGGTATTCCCGATGCTGGTACTGCTAGTACTACTGGTGGGAGCTTGAACACAGCCAATACAAAGTCTACACTTTCCAAGGCTGTTATTACTGCAAATGCGGCGGCTGTTAGCAGTACCAGTGGCACTAGTGCTGGTACCAACGCTGCGAACACAGCCAGCACAGCCATCACAGCTAATGACAATAACCATGACAAGAAACTAGACAAGACTGGACAATTGGTGAGAAAATGGGCCAAGAAGCCTGTTGTTATTCAAAGTTTTACAGGGTTCAGTGTATCCTTCCAGTTATGGACGGGTGAGCACAAGATTGGCGATCCATTGGTGAAGAAGCCAAGTGGTGACGATGCAGCAGGTTCTGTGCCAGGTTCCACGGGTGGGACGCCAGTGAAGAGCACCACAAGCACACCAGCAGCATCGAGAGCCAAGTCCAGTGCAAGCAACAGCAAAAAGTCTGGAGAGAGTACGAAAGAGTCTACGCCAGGCCAAGGTGGTGGCGGCGGCGGCGGCGGCGGCAGTGGTGGCAGTGGTGGTGGTGTTGAATCTAGGGACCAGTCTCCAGGTGTCACGGATGAGGCTGCGTCCTCAGTTGTGAGCACGCCAGTGGCCTCAGGTGCCTCAACTCCTGTGCCATCATAATATAGCTGTGTACTGTTCTGTTGGTTGGAGAGGTTTGAGAAGAATTCCGAGGAGTTGGAGGAGGCTTAAAGTTCATGGAATCCCGCCACAAGACCTGAACAAGATGTGGATGTCGGGAAAAGAAAACGAGAGGCACCCAGAGAGGCACAGGCACCCAGAGAGGCAGAGACAAGTGGAGAGGACCCAAGCAAATGGACAAACGACGGAACAACTCTAAATGTCTTGTTCCTGTTCCTGTTCCTGTTCCTGTTCCTTTGCTTGTTTTTACCCAAATGTCTTGGTTTTTTCCCGAAATGACGACAACAACAACAAATAAATAAAATAAAATAAAAGAGAGATGGAGGGATAAGAAAAGGTCTAACTAACTTCAATTATTCTGTCTGTTCTGTCCATTCTATTCTATTCTGTCCTTGCTTCTTTGTCTACTTTGTCTGGATAACGCCATCTGGCATATGCTCCTTGTTGCTTGTTTTTGACATGTCGGACGTTACTATTTGGGATGATGATGATGAGTATTAAATTAAAGCTGCCACAGTTTTTTTTTATTATGAGAAGAGGCATCGCATCGGAGGTTTGACAAGAGTGTTATTGGGGGGGTCTTGTGATTGATTGATTGATTATTTGATTGATTGATGGGTAGGTAGGTAGGTATGTAGAGGTGTGTGTGTATATATTTACAGTTGAGTGTTTACAGTATATTTTCAGCTTTATGTCTGTAGAGTTAATGTTTTGTACCTGTCCAGCTGATAAGAAAAGTAGGTGTTTCAGAGAGAGAGAGAGAGAGAGAGAGAATTTAGGTTGAAATGGTGGAGGGCAGTACTCCCTTAGTAAGTAGCCTCTCTTGTATAGCTAGACTGCCCTGCCACCTGTCACACACACAAGACTAACGTGTGGCTACACACACTCTCTCTCTCGCTTTTTTTTTTCTTTCTGTCTTCCAGCCCGAGTCGTTGATTGATGCATCGAGTCGCAAGTCCAATGGCTCCAAATTTCAAATCTCATATCATCAATTAACAATTGGAAATCAGGATAGTGTGCATTGTACAGGCAGTCTGGGAGTTGAGAGGAATATAAAAAGATTGGCAGGACCCCTTCTGTGCCAGTAATTCCTTTTGCAGATGGTACGGCTCAACTTACCAACGCTTGCTGTTAATACTACTAAAGGCACCTACAGCAGGCTAGTAGAACCAGGAGCATTAGAGATGACTGAATGGCCAGGAGCAGCCGGTCTTATTGAGAAGGACACCATTGGTGCGCTGGACGATATCGATGGCGTCAAGCCGGCCAAGTATACACACGATGTGGAGTCGAACTCGTTGTCCAAGGAGAGCGATGGAGAGAATACCAGTGGCGACGCTATCATCATTGATCCAGAGGACGTCACCTTCACCGAGGGTGACATCTCCATCATGAACAACTCGCCATACCCTGAAGTGCGTGCGGTTGTGCCCAACACAGACGACCCCACGATCGAAATAAACCACTGGAGAACATGGTTTCTGACCACCATCTTTGTGATTGTGTTTGCCGGTGTGAACCAGTTCTTTTCGCTGCGGTACCCAAGTTTGACAATCAACTTTCTTGTCGCACAGGTTATAGCGTACCCTATTGGCAAGTTTCTGGCCAAGGTGCTTCCAGATGTGAGATTCGAAAAGTACCCATTCTTCAACCTCAACCCAGGTCCTTACACCATCAAGGAGCACGGCATCCTGACGATCTGTGTGTCCTTGACGTCCTCCACTGCCTACGCCATGAACATTTTGATTGCGCAAACCAACTTCTTCTTCAAGAACTTTGGCCTGGGCTACCAGTTCTTGCTCGTGTGGACGACACAGATGATGGGCTACGGGTTGGCTGGTGTGACTAGACGTTTCCTTGTCGACCCACCTGGCATGATTTGGCCACAGAACTTGATTAGTGTCTCGATGTTTGAGACTCTGCACAGCTCCAGAATCGACTCGCAGCTGGTGAATGGGTGGAGGATCAGCAGATACAACTTCTTCCTCTACGTGCTCGGTGGTGCGTTTGTCTGGCACTGGGTGCCAACCTTCCTCTTCAAGAGTCTGGGGTACTTCAACTTTGTGCTGTGGGGGTCCAAGACCAGAAACAACTTTATCGCCAACTTTATCTTTGGGGTCACTGGTGGTGTGGGTGCCATCCCAATCACGTTTGACTACACACAGATCTCCCAAGCAATGTCGGGCTCTGTGTTCACCACCCCGTACTGGGTGTCCACCAACACGTACGCCTCTGTCTTTATCTTCTTCATCTTTTTGTTGCCAATCCTCTACTTCACCAACACCTGGGACGCCAAGTACCTACCAGTGATTTCGACAAGCACCTTTGACAACAAGCAGAAGAAGTACAATGTGACCAGGATCTTGCAGCCAAACTACGTGATTGACCAGCAGAAGTACCGTGAATATTCTCCGCTGTTTGTCCCCTTCTCGTACCTCTTGTCGTACGCCTTGAACTTTGCTGCAGTCATTGGTATCTTTGTCCACACAGGCCTCTACCACGGCTCTGACATCTACCACAGAATCCTCAACGCCAGCCACGGAGGTGAAGATATCCACAAGAGACTCATGAAGAACTACAAGGAGTGTCCTGACTGGTGGTATGTGCTGCTGTTTGCCATCATGTTTGGCCTGTCGTTCCTCACCGTGTGCTACTGGGACACGGGGTTCCCAGCCTGGGGGCTCGTCATTGCCATTGCTCTGTCTGTCGTCACCTTCGTCCCAGAGGGCATCATCGAGGGTGTCTCCTCGCAGCACATTGGGCTGAACATCATCACTGAGCTGCTTTGCGGCTACATGCTGCCATTCCGTCCTCTGGCTAACGTCTTGTTCAAGGTGTACGGCTTCATCGTCATGAGACAAGGCCTGGAGCTCAGTCGTGACTTGAAGCTGGGCCGCTACCTCAAGATCCCACCACGCCTGCTGTTCTTTATGCAGATGTGGAGCACCCTCATTGCTGGTATCGTGAATGTGTTGATCCAGGAGTGGATGAGACACAACATTGACGACATTTGCGACACTGCCCAGGCTGACGGCTTCATCTGTGCGAGCGGGCGCACCATCTTCAACGCTGCCATCATCTGGTCCATCCCTAAATACTTGTTCAGTCCTGGCGAGAGGTACAATGCTATCATGTACTTCTTCTTGATTGGGGCCGTGACCCCCTTCATCACATACGCCCTCTACAAGAGATGGCCACACAGATGGTGGGGTCACATCAACGTGCCAATCTTCTTCACTGGGCCAGGGAACATTCCTCCAAGCACGCCCTACAACTATGGGTGCTACTTTGCGATGTCCAGTGTGCTGTTTGCGATCAGAAAGTGGTGGCCCAAGTGGTCCACGAAGTATGCGTTCATTCTGGGCGCTGGTGTCGAGACGGGTGTTGCTGTTGCCACTGTCATTATCTTTCTGTGTGTCCAGTACCCTGGTGGGAAGCTTGACTGGTGGGGGAACAATGTGTACAAGAACACGCTGGAGTACAAGGGCACTCCGTACTACACGTTGAAGGCCAACGAGACGTATGGACCTGACAACTGGTGGACCTGATTTATTATTATTATTATTATTATTATTTTGATAGATGTTTTGCTTTATTATAGTATGTGTATGTGTTATATGTATTTATTTGTTGTATTATCTAGTGCATCATATAGGTGTTTTGACGAGGCTAAAATAATATATATTAGAAGAACAATGCCATTGCACCAAGCATGACGGCAGAGTATGCAATCTTGATGGCAACTGGCTGCTCGTAGTAAACCATTGGCCCAGCAGCAGCACCCGCACCAGACTTGCCAGTGGAGGAAGCCTTTGAAGAAGATGCGGTACCAGTACCAGACGAGGAAACATCAGCAGCAGACACAGAAGTGCCATCCTTCTTCAATGTGCTTGGAGTGGTTGCGTTTGAGGAATAGTTGTGGGCGAGCCCCTCAGTGTACTTGCCGTCCCAGCAGTATGTGTCAAAGCACTTTTTGCACTGCTCCGACTGTGTAGCGTTGGCACGCTCCTGGGCACGCTGGATGATGGCACAGGCGACACAGGCTGGCCATTCCTCGTCAATGGTGAGGTTGTATCTCGAAGCGACTTCGAACCCGTTCTGGATCATGGCCTTCTTCTCCGCATCGTCGTAGGACATCTTGAACGTGGAGGTATTGGACCAGTATGAGTATGGTGTGTTGGCCGTGTAGACAACCAGAGGAGGCACGCTGTTCAGGTCGGTGAGGTTGGAGGCGTAGCAGCCAAAGAAGGTTGGCTTGGAGGACAGGTTGTGGTTGATGAAGGTGCCAGCGTCTGGGACGTATGGGAAGGACGTGCCATTGGCCACCGCACCGACAAACTGACGCTCGTAGGTGGCCACCAAAGAGGCACCGTTTGGCAAGTAGTCCTCAGTGTCAGCCGAGTTGTCGTAGGCAAAGATGACATCAACGTTACGTTCCTGTTGTAGCAGAGGAGCCAAAGGAACGTTCTGGAGATCTTCACCACCGTCGCATAGGAACAAGTAGTCGCTCTTTGCGATGGACTTGGTCTCGGCCTGGTCAGAGTTGTAGAAAGGGTTTGGGTCGTAGATGGCAATGTCGTCGTAGTCCTCACTCAAGTCCTTCAAGAAGTGGTTAATCAGCTTGTAAAGCACACCGCTGACACTAGTGGTGTTTAGCTGCAGAATAAACTGGTTGAAGAGAGAGGAGGAGGTACCAAGCACGAACCCAGCATTGTCAAACCCTTCGACACAGCTGTTCTTGTCGACAGGCACACCATCAGAGACGTTTGAGCCCAAGTACTTGATGTCAGTGAAGGCGTATAGTGAAGGGTCCCAGGAGCCCATTTCGAACGCATTGAACTCAAAGACGGTGGAGTTGAGGGAGATGACTTGGGTTCCAGGCACTCTCCCATCAGCGACCGAAAAGACGAATGGCATCTCAGCGTTCTTGAAGACGTCGGCGTCTCTCAGCGTGGAGAAGGTGAGCCCAGCAGAAGCATCGTGGGCGTCGCCAAACATCTGGTAGGAAAGGGCCCTGCCCCAGATGTCAGTTAGCGAAGTGTTGAAGCCCGCGTCCTGCTTGGCCCCAATGTCGTCGCTGATGTCGTTGTACTGGCTCAGGGTGTGGAACACGTTCCAGCCTCCAGAGGAGAAGATCGAGTGCTCGAGGTCCCAGATGGTGTCGTTGGCGAGGATGTCCTGGACGGAGGTCCAGTTGTTGAGGGCGAGTGTGCTCGTGAGCCAATTCCCACCCGACAGCCCAGAGAGGTAGGTGGCAGCCTGGAGCAGGCCACCCAGGCCGTGCTCGTTGGCACCGTCAGTTCTGTTGTCGAGAGCTGATATCTGGCCAGCACCGCAGAGCATGGCTCTGTAGCCACCACCAGAGAAGGCGAGGCCAATGTTGATGGAGGATGACTGCTTGTCGAGGAAGGCGTCCACGTCAAAGTTGGAGAGGTTGGCTCTTTTCAGGAATTGTTGGAGAGCCTTGTCGGTGACGGCGTGTCTCTTGTCAAGCCACTCGATCTCGCTGTGGGAGAGGGAGTCTGCTGTTCTGACGAAGGAGACGAGGTCGTTGTTGGCGGTAGCGTTGGCTGCTGTGGAGGAGGATGGGCAGGTGACGTTTGCTGGAGCGTAGCTGTCGGAGGGGTTCCAGGCAGCAGCAGCAGCGACGCAGGCTGCGACGATAGCAAGTGACTTCATCTTGTTCTCGTGGTTCTCGTGGTTCTTCTTGTTCTTCTTGTTCTTCTTGTTCTACTACCACTGGTTGCAGCTGTTGATGTTCCCTCGAGAGGCACTGTTTACCTTTTATGTATAGTTTTCAAGTGTTTTTTTAAGCCTGTCGGCACGGAAGCTCTGCTTGCGAAGGCGGATGATCTGTGGTTTTAGCGTTCCATACACATACTCAATGGTATTATGGCAATATGGCAATATGGCAATATGGCAATACTGTAGCAGTGCTATAGTAGTGTTATATAGTGCCACCACTACTGTTCTATGCGAGGACTCGTGCAGGCCGTGTCTGCTTCTCTTTTCGTAAGAAGCCATAAATGAAAATCTAAGACTACTCTGCTACTACTCTGCACTGTACAAAGGTGTAGACATCCGGCACCCTCTTCCACTCTGTGCCACTGCCATACATTGCCTCTGTCTCTGTTTCAATCACTCCTGCTCTGCTCTGCTCTGCTCTTATTCATTTTCATGTCAAAATCGGCAGTGTCTGATTCATGACGTATTGGCTGTGCAAGTTGTATTATACTGTGTTTATACTGTGTTTATACTGTGTTTATACTATATCATATACTCTATCGGTCTGGTCTATTTGTTCTCCTTGTTCTCCTCTCCCTGTTCTCCCTCTCCCTGTTCTCCCTCTCCCTGTTCTCCCTCTCTTTCTACTCCAACTCATCAGCACTCTGATGCACCATTTCTTGACTAAAAACTCAAATTAAAGATCCAAGATACACATCACCACACACACACACACACACACACACACACACACACACACACACACGTGTGGATATCTGTGTGCTTAAGTTTTAACTACACCATCACTACACCAGTAAACTTATACATTTTACTTTTTACAGTTTATATATTATACAAATCTACTAAACAATTTCATGTTTACAGTTTCCAGGACAATACAATGGGAAACCAGGGAAACACAGGGAAACACAGGGAAACACGGTGCAACATAGGGCAACCAGGGCAACATAGGGCAACAAGTGGGTGTGGGGAGTGTATGTATACTAATGTATACTGGTGCCCTCTTGTGTACCATTATGCGCTTTTCATGTGTGTTCATGTGTGTTCATTGCTAATCGCTGAATAATCAATATTGATGATTAATTGATTATAAATATTTTGATAATTTTTTGGATTTTGGTACCAAAGCATTGGTTGGCTATTATTTATTGATCTACTGATCTACTGATCTACTGATCTATTCTATTCACACCATGTTTGAGTCTCAGGTGGGACGTGTGCACAACATACGGTCCTCACTAGCCCTCCGAAAACTCTTACAGTCACACACAAAGAAAACAAGAGAAGAGCTTGAGCGTGATGAGCAGCAGCAGCAGCAGCAGCAGCAAGACTCTGAACTGTTAAAGAGAAAGAGAAAATTGGCTCCAGAAGAAACATACGAAATATGGGTCCAGGAGGAGAACATCAACTCAAACCTCCGCAAAAAGGGACGCAAGGATGCTGAGGAATTCAACGAGCTATTCAATAATAACAATGCTGATCAACAAGAACCAGCACCAGAACCAGGGCAAGATGATGTTAATGATGATGATGATGATGATGATGATGAAGCAGAAGAGCAGGATGACGAACAAAATGGCAAGAACCCGAAAAAAGCTGAGGCCCTCTTTAGCATCTACGCACAAGGCCTCGAAGTGCTCCCACGCCTGCGCGACATGTCTGCAAACGGTTCCAAAACTGAAGCTATGCTAACCCAGTCCCTATCATACTTCAAAAGACACATACGCACACTAACCACGCTGCTGCACCTCTCCATACACAAGCAAAACTGGAAAACAGCATACAACTGCTTCGCCGTCCTCATCAGAGTGCCCACCACCGACATCAGAACCATCTGGCCCCTGGGCGTTGAGATCCTCACACGCCGAGCACAGGAGACTCTCCAAAAGATGGAGCAGTGCGATTCGTACACCACACGCCTGCTCTCCTCGTCAGGCACAAAGGAGCTCGCGTACTTGAAGGACGAGCAGTTCCTCAACTGGATGGCAACGTTCCACCCAAACATCACAACAAGACTGCCCACCCAGAAGTACACCGCCGCCGCGTACAGGATCGGTACTGTCCACTCGCCACCGCTGTTTGTGCTAAATCTGCTGTGGATGTGGCTCATGAGGGACAAGTACTCGAGCGCAGAGGAGAAGCTCGACGAGCTGCTGCTGATGAAGCCGTATGTCGAGGACGGTGTCTATCACTTCTTGCAGGGGATGACATACATGCTCAAGGCCTCGGGGCTGTGCAATAGTGAAGCTGATCATAAACCACAGATTGAGCGTTTGCTGATAAAGGCTGAGAAGGCATATGACTCGGCTCTGGGGTTACATGCCGACTTTCCAAGTAACTTGCTGAAAAACGAGATACATGCCATCAGACTGAAAATGTCCAAGGAGATTGAACAAGAGTTTAAAGAACCAGTTGTGTCCTCTGAAGATGATGGTGATGGTGATGGTGATGGTGATGATATCGACAATTATAATAATACCAACGAGGTTGATGACGAGTGGGATGTTCCTTCCTCTCCTGTCAATGATGAAGGTGGTTTGACTGGCGCTGGTGCTGAAGACTCGTATTATGGTGACGAGTCAAACATACAATTCCCTGATTTCAACGACTTTAATGAGTCTAACTCATACGCTTCAAGAGTGAGAAACCCTGATAGTGAAGATGAACAGGAAGAGCACCATAATAACTCTGGTATAAGCAATGCCTTTGGTGGTGCTCTGTTCTTCCAGAATGGCGAGGATAGTGATTAAGATTAAGAATGTATATATGTACGAATTTAATGAACTTTGCATTGCATTTACATTTACATTTGATGATCTCTGTATATCCATTGAAGTTTAATTGTTCATTCTGTACTGCTACTGACTAGTCTCGCATTGTCAAGAAGAGGTGTCAACCTCCCAAGCCTCCCACGAGATTCATATAGTTACAGGAGCATATTACTATTATTGACTGCTATGAAAAAAAAAATATAACCATCCTTTCAAGTTTGGCGACGTGCTGTGTCTTATTATAGTCTCCTATGCAGTGGTAGAACTATGACTGTAACTCATATATAAGTATTGATAGGTTTACTGGGTTCCTACACCTAGATCTACACCTCTATAGATCTACACTCCAAAAATGAAGCAAGATCCAGATGCTCCTCCAGCCTTCACTGAACAAGCCCACCAGCAGTTCCAGCCTCCTCCAGGGCCTCCTCCAAACCTTGATGAGATCAGACCCATCTCCCCTGCCTACCAACAACAACAACAACAACAGCAAGCTCAACAACCTCCTCCACAACCACAACCACTACCACAGCAGCAGCAGCTTGTGTTTGGACAAGACAACAATTTCCCCTACGGTCGCCCACGCGAGTATGGAGTCTTCGCCATCATCATGCTGTACCTCTGTGCCATCCTCTTGCCGCCTGTTGCTGTGTGCTTCTCGGGCAACGTTGCACACGTCTTTATCAACATCATGCTGTGCTTTCTGTTTGGCATCGGTGGTATCATCCATTCCATCTCCATGGTGTACAGCACTGTCTCTGGCTCGCGCAGTGCTAGAGCCTGGGACAGGATCTATGGTGCTCAGAATGGCCCTGAAAAGGCTTGATAGTTGATTGCTGCTGCTCGATGAAAAGTGCAACAACAGGGTCCAAGTCCTACTACTACTACTACTACTACTACTACTATCATAATAATAATAATAAAGTCGTCCCATATTCTTTCCAAAACAATTAAAAAAACATCCACTATTCATAAATTCATATCCTCTCATTCATCTTGCCAATCTTTTTAGAAGACAATCCCAGATCTCTCTTCAACTCTTCAACTTGACTTCTCATCTCCTCAAGTTCTTGCTTCATCTTTTTAATATCTTCTTTGTGGACCAGTGCGCTCTTTGCAATTTCACTATTGAATTGCACTGTTTTCTTCAGCTTTTTGACCTGTGCCGTGACGGAGTTGTTCAGTTGTACTTGGTATTCATCATGTGTAGGGTTTTCATTGCTCAGCTTCAGGATTGTCCAATCAGGTGGAATCAGAGTGGTATTTGACAGTTTTATGGCGCTGTTGGGGTTAAACATGCCAATTGTTTGTGGCAGATGTTGCCTTGAAACATGGGTTGATGGAATGGTTGGTGTTAGAACAGCATTTGCAGTGTTTCTATCATTTAGATGATTCCCTTGGACTTGCTCAGCCTGATTTTCAAGCTGTTGTTGTTGTTGTTGTTGTTGAGTAGTAGTAGTAGCAGTAGTAGTCGAAGCAGCATGTGTATGGCCAAATACTGGCGCTCTACACATTGGACAAATCTGTGATCTTTCACACCAACTCTTTAGACAACCAAGATGGATTATATGGCCGCAGCTCAATTTCTTTGGGTTCATTCTTTCGCCCTTCTTGATGCCAATGGTGGTCATGTCATCACGACAAATCATGCACACGTTATTGTCATCAGCCAAGTCCTCTTCTGTAGCATCACTTAGTTTTACATCCAGTTCTCTAGATGCCTTTTGGTATTTTCTCAATGCGGATATCTGTGTGAGAAAGGAGTAACCATTGGAAAAGATATCTTGCAATAAATACAGAGGGTATCTGTATGGGCCCATCAGAGTGAACAATAAAAACAGGTGGATAGCCATAATCAACCCTGAGTATGTGATGTCTAGCAATTTGACATAGATTGTTTTGGACTCCATAACGTCTTCATTTGGGTGTTTTTGTAAATAACCCAACTCCCAAGCGTTTAAAATCAGCTTTGATGCTTGCAACAACAATTCCAAAAACAAGATTGCAAACTCAAATCCAATAGCGAAATAAACATCAGGATTGTTTTCAAACGAGTGCTCTACACATGAGTAGACCAAGTTGTAATCAAAAAAGATAAGCAGCAGCATTGTCAATGTATTTTTTGTGAGAAGCGCTTGTGAGGGAGTTGTAGCGTTTTGGAAAATGTAATCAACTCTATCCTTCAATATCCAATGGAACACCTTCATAAACAGCAAGAATAATATTAGGATTCCCGGTATCAACAAGGTGTCGTTGCTAAACATTGACAAGAAGAAGACGCTTTTAAAAAAGGTAAACTTTGAGTACTCATAAATGTGTTCAATTTCAATCAGTCTCAAATCGCCAAATAACACCACTTGTAGACTCTTTCCCAGGATGAATGCCATAGATATTAGCCAATTGGCCATGATGATTGTAGTAGGGCCTTCAGCCATTGTGATGCCAACGGTGTATAGATCAGGGCATGATTCCAGTAGCGGCACCAATACAAAACATGCCAACAGGTTTGAGAACTAGTTAAAAAAAAGGGTCAATGCTGCCTTGATTTAATACATGAAAGAAACTTACCACGCAGTATATAATGAACTGTGCTCTATGTGATAACCGAAGCATTGTGTTTTGGGTATGAGTAGTGATTTGCTGTGTTTGTGGTTGAGTGTCTTACATTACATGTGTCTTTTTTCTAATCAGCAATATTAATATTCTGGTTGGGGCAACATTTATACTCATCTAGTCATGTGACTTGCTCTGATATTAATACTGGGAACTAGTACTAGTACATTTAACGATATATAAGAGTGTGATTCGATGTTTATTTTATGGTATTTGGTTTGAATAAAATTTGTTGTTATATAATTGGTGTGTTTATTGAGATTTCCTGAAATTTTGTCTTTGTGTAACACAAGTACACAAAACTAGAGATATGAAGTGTGTGTACATCTTGAAACCAGTGAGTCAAAGTATGTGTTGATACTATTCTACCATATCACCAGCTAGCTATTAGTATTATTATATACCTGTGATTATTGCTAAAGAATAGAGGTATCAACTGCCGAGTTATGAAGTTTGCATTATTATTATTGAAACCACTAGTTGTTTTCGCTGCTACTGCTACTGCTGCTGCTGCTGCTGCTGCTGATGTTCCAACAAGTGTGTTGGGTAAAGACATTAATGCTTTGGACTCATTGACCAGCTCTTTGGCACCTCACTGTGCAAATGCAAACATGAATGCTTCGCCATCCCCACCAGTCATTATTGCCGCTGGTTTAGATAATTCCAGTAGCACCGGTACCGGTACCGGTACCAATAGTAATAGTGGGTACACAGAGTGCTACAACAAGTTTATCAAGAGTTACAAGCTGTGTACTGGGGACAATTCCATCTGTCGCTGTCATTATGTGAATGAGTTGGACAAGTGTGAGACTGAGTTTTGTGGCGAGGTTAGCAAGAGTCCAGTGTTGATGGAGTTGGCGCAAATGTGTGAGTTCAAGGTTGTTGATCTCGATGCTGAAGGTGCTGGGTTTGAATCTGCTGATGGTGCAGGATTTGAGCATATAGCAGAGTTTGAATCGCTAGCTGAGTTTGAAAAAGAGGGTTCTTTTAATGCAAGTGAACCATCTGCTGGACCATCTGCTTCTACTTCTCCTTCTGAGCCAAAGTCTGAGCCAAAGTCTGAGCCAAAGTCTGAGCCAAAGTCTGATTCATCGGATGTATCGAAGAAGGATGATGATTATAATGATAATGATATCTATAATGACTCAGATTCAGGTTCCAGGGGTAATAACTATGGGTATGGTCGAGTGACCTACAAGAGCGCATTCAACGGGAGTGTTGAGTTTAGCAGTGGGAGTTGTTCAGTAAAGGCGCTCTTGCATGCCACGGGGCCAGTGTTTCTTGTCTTTTTCTTTGCTATTTTGGCGATTGCGTTGATGTCTGTTTATTTCATTTAATATTTACACTGCACTTGTTTAACTTGTAGTTAGTTGTAGTTAGTTAGTTGCCTACCCCATGATTTGAGTAATGAGGTTCCACTTGAAAATCTGGGGTAAAAAACAAAAAAAAAAAAAGAAAAAAAGAAACAAGAAAGAAATGACGTAACTGTCAAAAGTGTGTGCATGCTAAACTGGCGTAGCAAGCAACAAGTAAGCAACAAGTAAGCAACAAGTAGCAACATTCAGAATCAAAGGGAGAGAATAAAGGGAGCACCAGCCAATCAGGGCGTGCGGTAATAATCAATTCCATACATCGGGAATGCGGTGGTTGTTCTTTTTGTTCCCTGTTGGTTTAATGGTTTAATGGTTTAAAGTGATCTGGTGGGGCTTGCGCTGAGCCGGTGCGTCTTCGGTCAAAAGTGAAAATGGAGACACTGCGAATCGTGGGAATCGTGGGAAATTCTGGGGAGATGGAAAATGGATGTTTGGAAAATGGATGTTTGGAAAATGGAATGGGAATGGATGTTGGGTTGGTGGTGGTGGTGGTACTGGTATGGTATATGGTATGGTGGTAGTATTAGTGTATTAGTATTAGCATATTAGTATTATTATATTAGTATTAAAGTATTAAAGTATTATCACAGTCACCACTCCGCCTTCAAGAGTGATTGACACCTTCCACGCTGAAGTGAGAATACAACAAAACAAAAACAATCACTTCACAAACAAACAAAACCAACAAAATTAAAACAAAATTAAAACAAAATTAAAAACTTACCGATCATCCATCCAGCCATGACTGGACACAAGACAGCGACAAAAGGAACAGCGACAAAAGGAACAGCGCCAAACGACAAGGCCAGGGCTGAGAAGTTTATTATTTCATTATAAATAACACTGGGATTCTCCCCCCAGATTCTACTTCTCATCTCATTCCATACAGGAACCCACCAGCCAGTATACACGACACATATACAATACAAAACACTGCAACCATGTCTAACATCAACCTAGACGAAGAAGAAAGAAAGTTCCAACAGGAAGTCAAGGACATCGAGAAATGGTGGTCCCAGCCACGTTGGAGAAAGACCAAGAGAATCTATAAGCCTATCGACATTGCCAGAAGAAGATCCTCCCTAAAGGTTAACTACCCATCCTCTGACATCTCCAAGAAGCTCTACAAGCTCTTGGAGGAGCACGACAAGAACCACACCACCTCCTTCACCTTTGGTGCCTTGGACCCTATCCACGTTACCCAAATGGCCAAGTACTTGGACACTGTCTACATCTCTGGCTGGCAATGCTCCTCCACCGCCTCAACCTCGAACGAGCCTTCCCCAGATTTGGCAGACTACCCATACGACACTGTCCCAAACAAGGTTCAGCAGTTGTTCTTTGCCCAGTTGTTCCACGACAGAAAGCAACGTGAAGAGAGATTGTCCCTCCCAGAGTCTGAGCGCTCCAAGTTGGAGTATGTCGACTACTTGAGACCAATCATTGCCGATGCAGACACTGGTCACGGTGGTATCACTGCCATCATCAAGTTGACCAAGTTGTTTATCGAAAGAGGTGCCGCCGGTATCCACATTGAAGACCAAGCCCCAGGTACTAAGAAGTGTGGTCACATGGCTGGTAAGGTTTTGGTGCCAATCCAAGAACATATTAACAGATTGGTTGCCATTAGAGCCTCTGCTGATATCTTGGGCTCCGACTTGATTGTCGTTGCCAGAACCGATTCTGAAGCTGCCACTTTGATCACCTCAACCATTGACCACAGAGACCACTTTTTTATCGTTGGTGCCACCAACCCAGACGTTCCAGAGTTGTCCCAAGTGTTGTACGATGCTGAGTCTAGAGGTGTCTATGGTGCCGCTTTGCAAAAGATTGAAGACGACTGGGTCGCCAAGGCTGGTTTGAAGTTGTTCCACGAGGCTGTCATTGACGAGATCAATGCAGGCTACTACCCAAACAAGCAAGAGTTGATTGCAAAGTTTAGCGCAAAGGTTAACCCATTGTCCCAAACTTCCAACAAGGAGGCTAGAGCTTTGGCCAAACAGCTATTGGGCAAGGATATCTACTTTAACTGGGAGAAACCAAGAGTTAGAGAAGGTTACTACCGTTACCAAGGTGGTACTCAATGTGCTGTTAACCGTGGTCGCTCTTTTGCTCCATACGCTGACATGATTTGGATGGAGTCCAAGTTGCCAGACTATGAGCAAGCTGTCGAGTTTGCCCAAGGTGTCAAGGCCAAGTACCCAGACCAATGGTTGTCTTACAACTTGTCCCCATCCTTCAACTGGAACAGAGCCATGTCTGTTGCTGACCAAGAGACATACATTAAGAGATTGGCCAAGTTGGGCTACATTTGGCAATTTATCACCTTGGCTGGTTTGCACACCACTGCTTTGGCTGTGCACAACTTTGCTAGAGACTATGCTAAGGATGGTATGAAGGCTTATGGTCAAACCATTCAGGCTCCAGAAATCACCAACAGTGTTGACGTTGTCAAGCACCAAAAGTGGTCTGGTGCCGAGTACATTGACGGCTTGTTGAAGATGGTCACTGGTGGTATTTCTTCAACTGCTGCTATGGGTGCTGGTGTCACTGAGGATCAGTTCAAGGAAGACAAATAAGATGCATAAATTATGAATACATGATATTTATTATATTCTAATCAAGGGATGTAGATGATTTTATACCTAATCATATACCTAATCATAACCTAATCATAACCTAATCATAACCTAATCATAACCTAATCATAAGGTATATATGAAATCTACAACCGAGGCAAAACAATTTTGTGTATTCAATTACTTATTAGCCTTTTTTTTTGTTTAGAAACATACATCACTCATTATTGCTCACCTCTTAGCGCACGGATGACTGCTGGTCTTCTCATCATGGTCTTTGTCCACTTGTAAACCTCTGGGAACTCAACCTTGATGTCGATGCCAATGCGGTCAACCACATTGTTCCAAGGGACAAAGGCCAAGTCGGCAATGGTGATGTGCTCGCCAACCAACCAGACTGGGTAGTCAAAGAACCTTGACTGTGACAGCGGCGTGGTACCCGCGCTGTACGCAGCAGCGTTCTCCACGTCGAGCTCCATGATGAGCGCCTCCCTCCTCTCAGCAAGCGCCATCTCAACCACGCCGTATACCCTGCGCACCTCGTCGATGTAGCGCTCGATGGCGGAAGGCACCTGTTGCGAGTGGAAGTATCTAAAGTGTAGCGCCTGGCCAATCATTGGGGCGTGGCCCGAGGTTTGGAAGAAGAGCCAGCTCGTGATCTGGGACTGCTCCGCGAGGCTGTCGCTCCAGATGCGACACTCGCCAAACTCCTTGAAGCACTTGTTCACGAGGTAGAGGATGATGGAGCCAGACTCCCAGATGGCCAGGTTGTCAGAGTTGTGGTCGATTAGCGCTGGCACCCTCGCGTTGGGGTTGATCGAGACAAACTCTGGCGCGCGCTGCTCGCCCTTGTTGAAGTCTAGAAAGATCGTGTTGTAG
The DNA here is from genome assembly GCA_030570475.1 of Liangdongia dendrica. Classification (NCBI taxonomy): domain Eukaryota; kingdom Fungi; phylum Ascomycota; class Saccharomycetes; order Phaffomycetales; family Wickerhamomycetaceae; genus Liangdongia; species Liangdongia dendrica. The sequence continues at coordinate 37,930 of JAJLVY010000020.1, forward strand.
TCAAAGTTGAGCTCGCTGAGCACAATGGCCACCTTGAAGCCATTTGGGGCGGACCTGTGTGAGAATAGCGTGAAGCCTTCCAGCGGTTGGTTCTTGAAGAACTTGGTTATTCTGGACTCGAGCGACTGCTGCTCTTGCTGCTCTTTCTCTTGCTGCTGGTTCAGTAGGTTGAACTGGTGGAGCGGGTTCTGCTGCTGATTATGTTGTTGTATGTTCTGCTGTATGTTCTGCTGATGCTGATGGTGCTGTTGTTGTTGATTTGGATGTTGTTGTTGCTGCTGCTGCTGCTGCTGCTGCTGTTGCTGTTGCTGCTGTAGATTCTGTATATTCTGTTGCTGTTGTATATTTATGCTGTTGCTTGAATTTATGTTTACAGATTTCAATGCATTTGATAGATTGGAGATGGTTGGGGTATCTCTTGGGTTCATGGTGTGGATATGGATGATGCTGTCTCTTTGCTTTGTTGTTGGGTTGTCGTCTCAAGGATGGAAAGCAGTGTTGATTGATATTATAGATATTATAGATGTTATAGATATTATAGATATGCCTGTGTATGCCTGTGTGCCCGCCCACTTAAGTGATGTTCTCTCTCGATGTTCTTGATGTGATGTTGCTGGGGATAACAATGGCAAGTGGTGTGTAACAGTGGTGTAGTGTAGTGTCTTGTCTTGTGTATTGTCGTGTTGTGTTGTGTCGTGTCGTGTCTTTGCCTCGCCTCGACGTCTGTTGCCAATGTGTATTGGAACCAGTACACCTGTTTTCTCGACTTTCATTAATTTTTAATTAATTTCGAAAATTTTTCCCACGCAAGCGGTGCCCGGTAGGCGCACGCGCTGGGCAGCGGGGCTGGGAAGCGGGGCCTGTGGCTTGGCCTGCCTGGGTCCTGCCTGGACTGCTGGGTCCTGCTGGGTCCTGCCTGGGCAGAGCAGTGCTGGGCAGAGTCCCCGTTGGCGCGCAAGCAGCGGAGTGGCGATTTTTTTTTTGGTGTGTTTATCATCCACTGCTGTGGAGTAGTAAGTCATTAAGGAGTTGTAGGTCCTTTAGTAAAGTAACACTCACCAGATCCAGCAGTAGATCCACACCACACCAAGCACCAGGCACCAGGAACCAGAGACACACACCAAAAATTGCAAAAACTAAATCGACATCTGCAGGACTCGAACCTGCGCGGGAAAATCCCAAAAGATACCTTGAAATTACTGAATTCAAGTCTTTCGCCTTAACCACTCGGCCAAGATGCCTTTTCATGCAAGTTCTGCTTTGAGGTTCCGGATACCCCGACACTGCGATCTGGTCACGTGCTTCAAAATTATTCTCTGTGCCGGGTAATAGCTCCACTAACAATTCATCTCAATTTAAAACGAATTCGAAGGGAAGGGTTGTTAGGCGGTTATCTATCAACTCTTTAAAAGCACACCTATCGCCCCATCACCCCATCGCCCATCGCCCATCACACATCATGGCTACCAACTCCACCGTCATTGAACCACTATACTTTACACCAGGCTTGCTGTCCACCCTGTTAGTGTCCCTGCTATTGCTTAGTATCCTTGTCATTTCCCTACAATGGTTGGCTTCTCTAGATATCAGTTATGGTGCTTTGGAGAGAAAACAAGATGCTGCTAAGAAGGCTCAATAGATGAATCGGTGCCGTTATATATTTATTATATTATAATCACCATCACTATTACCATCACCATCACCATCATACATTTACACATCCATCATAACTACAACAAAAAAGAAAGGGAAATGAAAACATACTATCATTGATCAACTCCAACTCCATGCAAGACCAAGGTGTTTTAATAAGCTTACAACGTGTTTGTTTTTTTACAGAAACTAATGTACATTAATTTTAATTATCATCACAACATCTCCCAAGTAGATGACCGGGGGGAAATGGTATTCATTTAGTAAACATAAGGAATTATTTTGTATGGAACCTTCTTTTCATACTCTTCCCATGCCTTGCCATACTTTGCACGGCACTTTTGCTCATCTCTGCTCTGTCTATGGAACAACAATGCACCGAAATAAATCGCATAGTAGTATGTCAATGGCGTCTTGAACCCAGTAGTTAGGCACCAACTCAATGCATGCAACCAATCACCAAAGTAATTGATATGCTGGCTCAATTTCCACCAACCATCACATAGCAATTTTGTGCTTCTCTCTGTCTGGATGAACTCCAACTCTGGCAACTTGTCTTGTCTAAACTGTGACTTTTGGTTGTTTGATGCCTTGAAAATATAAAACCCAAATGCTGCAACAACAAGAAGCAACCCCGTTGGCACTGCACCCAGGTCCAGTGGCTCAACAGCAAGGTATCTCGCCTGTAGTGTGTACGAGAATGGCACAAGTGCCAAATCACCAAACGCCAGCATGAACCCAAAGCCATCAGTCGTGATGTCCATCATGGTGAGGCAGCCATCCTCGTTCAGAACACCATCAATGACATAAACCGCCTGCAATGCATTCACCAGAATCATGGAATCAGTAACATAGCCTAGCTCGAGCCATTGCTTGTGCAAGGCTGCCAGGTTGATCAGTAGCCATAGCAGCATGCCCGGTCTTAATTCGCAGAATAGCTTGATGTCCCATGAACCGATTCGAGGGTTCAACTCACGACCAATAAACCAGTCATAGATGACATTCCCAGTGTTGCCACCAACTGCAAGGATCTTCTCATACGTGCCTGCACCATTCAGCTTCCACTGTGGGAAAAATGAAGCAATATACACAAAATTTGACAATATCCAAGAAAAGATGACTGAAATCACAGTGAATTCGAGCAAATGTGAGTACAAAAATTGCAATTCAGGCATTTGACCAACAGTGAGGTAGAATCTGACAACTAGCACAACAAACAAGAGCAGAGTCAACGAAACACCGTTGATCTTGTATGTCAATTGGGTCCCATCTCTCAACACAACACCCTTCTTGTAATAGCCTGGCAAGATCAAATCAAAAATGGCCAGTCCAAAAAACCAGAGTGTGTAATATCCCCAGCATCTGCTATCAAACACAATATCAAGCAATGGTCGTTTGAGCTGCTGTACCTTGTCCAAGGCCAGTCCCAGCCCGATTTGATGGTAGTCTTCATTTATGAGCTGCTGGAATAGAATAAGCAACAGTGGTAGTCCAATGCTGATTGTCAGGACACCAAAGACACCACCAAACTCCTTAGTGATGGTCTTAGGATTCAGTTTCGTTCCAGATGTCATTGGTCTGATATGTATTCTGTATTCTGTCTTCTATGAATGCCAATTAGATCAGAGTTGTTGTTGTTGTTGTTGATGTTTTTTTTGGCCTAAATATTAAAAAAAAAACGAATCAATAAACACTTGCAATTCTCTAAGACACTTTAAACAAAAGAATAAGAATAAAAAAGGATACACAAACACAGGAAATGGCAGTCGATATTCCAGCGTATGGATCTCCATGAAACTCTATGAAAGAGTTGACGGCAGTTCAGTTATTAACAAACACCGTTTTTGTTTTTGTTTTTAGTACAGTTATTAAGAAGCTCGTCTTCTTCACCAGTGCAATGGTGATATTCCCAGTGCTCACTTTCTTCATCGTTCAATACATCACAGGTAAGAGCCGCATATGTTTCTTATAATGTGATTTCTTTTGCCCTTTCTAACCACAACTGTTTATAGACCACAATGCCTTGATTTCTGGTGGGTTGGCTGCTTTGGTGGCAAACATTGTTCTTGTTGGCTACATTATCGTCGCATTTACTGAGGATGTGAAACTGGAACCAACCGAGAAAGAAGATGATATCAAACTGGATTAAAGAAATATTGAAAAATAGAGGGGAAAATTTGTTTATATATATATTCAACGTAACGTGTTTTATTTTGTTTTGTGTTTTTGACTTGTCAGTATTCTGTGTAGTTAGTTGTTGTAGATGCTGTTTTTTTTTTTGCCATAATAAAACAAATTGCCAACATATTAAAACTTTTAGGTATCATCAACATCAAACTCCAACTTCAACACTGAATACCACTGCCTAAGATGGTCCAGCAGCTCAGTTTATACTCATCCATACCGTCGTCACAATACAAACTCACAATCACAACCCTAACAACTCTAACGGGATGCCCTGCAAGACAATTCAAATCTCTAAACCTATTATCATCTCCAAAAGCCATCGTCAAATACGAGCCAAACTCCAAAAACACACAATATGAACAGTTCAGACTAACGTTCAAAGCTCCATTTGACAAAGACGTCGACTTCAAGCAGTATAAATCATGGGTTCTCCAACAGTGTGATATCCCATCTGCCGGCAAGAGAAAGATCAACACTCAAACAATGATCGAATCAACTGTGGAAGTACAAGAAGGTCAAGATATATTGAGTATTATGGACAGCTTGGGATACAAAGTTGAAAACAGTTATGTTGTCAACGGTGAAAAGTTCTTCCATGGGAACATTACAATTGAAATTTCGCAAATATTTGTTAAACAAAATGATGATGATAATAATGAGCAAGGCTCTGCTTGGACCCATAAACTAAATAACGACTTTTACTTGGTTAAAGCTTACATCAACATTGAAAAGGCAACTGATGTCGAACTATTAAATAGATCTACACAGGATTTGCTAAATTTGAAATTGGAATTACAAGGTTTAATTAACTTGGAAATGCCAGATAGAAACTCTATGGATGCCAGAATCAGCTCTAGATAATATTAAACTACAACATTAGTTCTAAAGATTTCCATAATTATAAATTAATATACAAGTTGTTGTTGTTGTGGTGGTGGTGGTTATTTTGTGCTAATGATATTCAGTTCTAATACTACTCTATTTTTTTAGCTTGTCCAACTTAGCCTTGGTCTTTTCAATCTTTCTTCTCTTCTCACGCAGTTGGTCTTGTCGGTTTTCCTTTTGTTCATTGGAGTACTTCATCTTATTGTATAGCTTACGTTGCTTGTTGTTCATCATAATCAATTTCAACTCCTTCTCTTCCTCTTCTTCAGTCTTTTGCTTGGTAGCCTTTCTCTTCTTGCTGTTCTTTGGAGCTAGCTCAGCTTGAGCTTCACTGTACTTAACACCCTTGGCTTCCAACTCCAATTCCTTTTGGGCTTCAACTTCTTCATCATCCTCATCTTCATCTTGGTCAGCAATTTCAACATCTTCGTCTTCAACTTCCTCTTCTTCTTCTTCAGAGTCGTCTTCGCCTTCTTCAGCCTCAGCCAACTTCTCTTCTGGGTTGTAACCACCAGCATCACCCCATGGTGACAAGTGTGGTGGTAGGGTTTCACCAGGCAAGTAGTTGTTCACAGGAACTAATTCCTTCTTGTTAACGGAATCAAAGATCCATTGTGGTTGAACATAGGTTCTCCCTTGAACCTTGTTGGAGATCTTTGGTCTATCGACAATTTGGTGTGTAATCTTGTCCAATGGCAACTTGGAAACATCTTCTCCATTCAACTTCAATTCATCAATGGTCAACTCACTGATAACAATACCACCGCATGATAGTATAATGAACTCCAAAACATCTAGAGGAACTTCACGACCAACAAAGAAGACAAAGTTTTCAAACAAGATGGCAACTTCATTGTCAAACTTGGAAGGTTGTATTAGCAGGTCACCAGCGTTCTTGTTGTTATCTTCAAATGCATCCAACTCAACTTCTTCAACGTTTTGTTCAGCCTCTTCTTCATCTGCAGCAGCAGCCTCTTCAGCTTCCTTGGCTTCTTCTTCAGCCTCTTGTTCATCAGCCTTGATGGCTGCATCCAAGAAATCCTTGGAAATTTGCTTACCCTTGACATCCTTACCGTCAACTGGTTCTTCAACTTGGGTTAATAGGGACTTACCATCCTTCGATTCCAAGATGAAAGCGCTCAAACCACCAACGCCCTTGATCTTCTTGGAGTCCAACTTTGGTGGGTAAACCAACCCAGTATCGGTGTATAGCTTGTATAAAACAAAGTGCAATAGAGTAGAATAGAATTCAAGGAAAGTTAGCATGATTCTGAAATCAATATCACTTGGAATGTTTTGTGGGAACTTGAATGGAACTAACCATCTAACTTCAACACCCTTGACATTAGCTTCGTAATAGACACCCTTGATAGAAACAAAAACCTTTCTCAATGCACGCTCTCTGGAAATGTAAGCCAACCATTGGTTGCAAATGATGTTGGCATCTTTGGTAACTCTAGCAGAAACACTTGAAGTTGCTGGCATAATTGAGAACAAAAACAACATGTTCAAAGCATCATCCAAATCTCTGACAGCATCAGTGAAAGTTGGGTATCTCTCCTTGATGATGTGGTCAAGCTTGTACTTTGGTCTGTTTTCTTCCAACTTCTTTGCATCAGAAACCTCACCTCTACCTAGAGCCTTGTTCAACTTCTTGGAGAAAGACTTGTGGTCTCTGAACTTCATTAGAACTGGTTCATGTAGCAGGTATTGAATATCTTTAGAATAGTAGAAGGTGACTGGAGCAGTGGACCCCTTGTTGGCCTTCTTCTTGTTTCTTGGTTCTCTTGGAAAGATACCTTTAAAGATACATAGACGACGGAAATCTGCCAATGAAATCTGCAGCTTCTTCACTGCTTGGTTTCTGGTGATGAAGTTTTTGGCATTACCTTTGGTACCCTTTTTAGCAATTCTGGCCATCTTGATATGATACAAAAGGAAACTTGTGTCTTTGCTGTTTTAACAAAAGATCTTGCTTTCTAAATAAATTTTTGTTACTGAAAATTTTTTTGAGATGAGCATCACCTGGTTGGGCCAGTATATTTGTCACGTGATCTCAAAAGCAAAAGTCGAAATTCAGAGATTTACCATTAAGTAGTAAAAGAATAATAATATAGCTATTGTACTCTTGTTCAAAACATGCTGAGAACAACTATCACCAGATTATCTGTTCGCCATTTTTCCACTAAAACACCGGTTATTGGTCAAAAGTTAAAGACTGCAGAAGAAATAGATCAATTCTTATCAAAACCAACATGGGACGTTAACGAGTTTCTAAATATACATGATGGTGCTGCCTCAGATAGAACTGCGAAGATTGATCAAACCACTATAAATAGACTGTTGCAGTTATCTGGTCTTGATAATACAACTTTATCTTTTGAAGAAATTGAAAAAACCCTAAAATCACAAGTGTTGTTCATTGATCATTTACACTCATTATCAAATGATTCTCAACAAATACACGAAAAGGTCCCTTCAAAATCATTATCTTACGAAGAACTACTAAATCTAGCTAACAATGTGAAGCAGAGTCAAACAAAAGGTGAAATTAATGACAGTTGGGACCCACTGAAACTGGCTACAGAATCTCAACATGACCATTACATTGTTAAGGAAGGTTTAATAAAGAAGAAATGAAAGCTTAGACCTTCAAAATAAATAGAATTCTGTACATAGTTTAATTAATGAAAATAATACGCAATTAAAATGGGTCTTGTCTATAGTACACGGCACTTATCTATTTAAGGTATTTATCTAAAATCTTGGTATCGTCTTTCAAGGTCTCATCTAGATACCTGATACCATTCTGTTGCTGTTGTAAAACCTTAGCGATCTTCAATATTTGGTCTTGAGTTTGTTCACTATCATTGATATCATCAACATTGGAAGATTCATTACTTCTAATACCCAAAGTATTATCCAATTGTTCACTCAAACTCTTGGCCTTTTCTTTTAAAACTGCCAATCTGGCCCACAATTCATTACTCTTGCCCAACCCACTTGGATCTTCGGTCTTCTCTAGCAATTCTTGGAATGTTTGAATCAACTGTTCTTCACTTGGTGATAATTGATAGCCCTTTGACTTCAACACAGCCAATGTAGATGCAAGTCTTAAAATTCTTCTAGATATTCTTGAATGTCTAGACTTGGCTGCAATAATTCTTGAAGCAGTGTCCAAATCATGTTTATCACTCAACATTTTGTTCTTTTCACTGATTTGTTGTAGGATTACTCTAGCCTGTGCAACATGGTTCACTTGAGTTTGTGATCTCTTTTGCAAATCTTCAAATCCATTAGCTTTGACTGGGATAGAATGGTTATTTGGTCTGTTAGCATATGCCTTATCCCATTCTTCGCCTTCATTCACTGGTTTAGTGTATAATGCAGCTTGGTTTTCTGGTACGTTATTGTAGAAATATGTCTTTAATGGTGTAGTTTGAGAAGATGGGTCCCACGAATTCTTGACTTTCTGTAACTGTTCCTGAATCTTTTGTGAGTATGCCAAGTTCGAATTATTTGTATTATTTTGTGTGGTGTTCGAAGAAAATGATAATGGTTGTTGCTGCTGTTGGGTTGAAGATTGTGTAGAGTTTTGGGACCATGCAAAGGCAGGTTGAGAGCTTGTATTTGCTTGTTGTGGAGCTTGTAATTGATGCTGTTGTGTCTGTTGTTGTTGACCAAATCCCCCAGTGGTTGGAGCTGCGGGTTTTGCCCCAAATAAACCACCAGTTGATGGTCCTCCTGCTGCTGCTGCTGTTGTTGAATTGTTGTTACCAAACAAACCGCCAGTGGTTGGAGCTGCGGGTTTTGCCCCAAATAAACCACCAGTTGATGGGGTGGTAGTTGCTGGTTTGTTGCCAAAATTAAATCCTGTAGATCCAGTTGCAGTAGGAGCAGCTGT
>JAJLVY010000021.1:0-46347 GCA_030570475.1 Liangdongia dendrica
TAAGCTCGATTGGAATGGATTCACTGAAAACATGAAGAGCCCCACGGTTTCAAAGTCCAGGATGACGAGCAATGACTACTTCTCCTCACCGAGCGATTCCACTGCGCCCATATTCAAGAGAGTGGTGTCGAAGAACCTCTTGAAACCACAGCTCAAGTCGTTTAGACGCATCAGCATGGAGTTGCAACATGAATGCCTGCCCTTGCAGAATGAGGTTGACCATGAGAAATTGACATTGTTGAGCTTGAAGAATGAGCAGCGCTTTCTGAAAGAAGGGCTGAAGCCTAGCCTGGTGGATGATGTGCCTGATGGGTGTAAAAAGTTTGACATCATCAAGAGAGCAAACGAGAGCTGGAACTTGAAAAAGCACCGCTTCTTGTCTAGACCAGGTGGAAGCAATCGCCAGGTCAGTATTGATTCAAATAGAGGTGATGTTGAGGAAGATCATGTGCATCAGTATCGCCATGGGCATGGCCAAGGTCATGGTCATGGTCATGGTCATGATCATAGTCATCATAACCATGATCATAGTGCTGATTGTTCTGACTCCACTACAACTACAACTACAGAATCACCAAACAGCTCCTCATTGGAGTTGAAGCCTGCATTGTACAGCTTGGAGACAGATATCCTCAGCACACCAACAGCTCCAAAATTAGCTAGAAAAAGATCAATGGATATTGAAAACAGTTTCCAATACAAGAGACGTGCTGTTTCGACATCCCCTATCTCTGCTGGATTTTTAAAACGAGGAAATCAGAAACTGATGACTAGTACATCCAGTGATTTGGAAAAGATGTCTTTAGAATAGATATCGGGACCTGGGTATGATGAAATGAAATGAACATGGGCCGGGATGCTTAATTATATGGAGATTTGGAGATTTATTATATTTATGACTAATGAAATGCTTGTTTTTTTTTTGATGGGTTGGTGGTTTGCACTGTGTAGCAATAAAGTGTAATGGCTTCTCTCCCACATTTGTTGAATCAGCATGAATATGTTAAGTATAACTATGCCAATGAATGCAATAGAACTACGATTCACACTTGTTTCCTGATTGGCCATTCAATATTTTTTATCACAGTTTAAAAGCGGAAAATAGGACGTAGGTCCTCTTATTCTGATCTTAGTGCATTCTACCACTGACATCTAAGGATATCCTATCCATCTGATATACGGTACTATTGTATGGGTCTAAGAGGCCAAATCTGTTATTGTGTCAAAAAGATGTATAGGAGGCACTTTGAAAACAACGGACTTCTTTGAAAGCTTTAAATTACCAACCAAGCTTTGATATATGAATAATCAGTGCCTCTGTCATCATAACTGCACCACCAAAGCATCAATAATATGGCTTTACTGTTGGTTTAGTCGTATAATCTGAGGCATCTGAGATATACCGGTATCATATTTACGCTTGTGACCATCTCCAAGCGTAACTCTTGTCACGATATTCCTTCAAAAAAATCTTATGAAAATGCGCAGGAAACATTAACACTACTCATTATTGGAAAGTGGAATTTACTTGTTTTGTCCCATATCTTTGTTTCTTTTATTTTCCTTTCACAAGGAAAGGGCAAACCACTAGAGAAATATATATATATATATTATGGACCAGAGATCTTCACTAATGGCATCACCAGGAGGAAACTACACACCAATCTCCAGATCTGGGGATCCCGAGGGACCGTTACGTCATGATGAAGGCGATGCTACAACGACAGGTTCGAAGCACCACGGACGCGTTGAGAAGTCCAGCAAGAAGCTATGGGCAGTCATCGCACTCTTTGTGATCTCCCTGTTTTCTTTTGTGTCGCAGACGGAGCTCACAACATACTTATACAACCATTTGGACTTTAACCAGCCGTATTTGTTACTATTTTTGACGCATGGTTCCTGGTGGATGATTTGGCCAATACAGGTCCTGAGTATTGCTATCTTTAAACACTTCAAGAGGGCAAAGAGACACAACTACAACCCTCTGGATCTTGACAGGTTCAAGTTCAATATCAAGGAGAGTTTGAAGAACCAGCATAGAAATGTATACAAAACTGCCGGTATCATCATCAATGAAGAGTATCTGCATGAGTACCACTACCCAGACTCCATCCGTTCGTTCGTTTTTAGCAGGCCAATAAAGAGCCTGATCTCCAAGATCTTTATCATCACCCTTATCCTCAGTGTTGCTGGTACAACCTGGTATGTTGCAATGGGGCTGTCCCCAGCTTCTGATATCACCGCTATTTACAACTGCAGTGCATTTTCTGCATTGGTGTTTGCGATCCCAGTCTTGCATGAAAGGTTCACTTACTTGAAGTTGTCCTCGGTGGTGCTTGCTGTTGCTGGTGTGTTCTTTGTCGCGTATGGTGGTGATTCAAATGGTAAGAGTGCCGATACATACCCATACAGAATGCTGGGCGATTTGATTATTGGTGTGGGTGCTGTGTTGTATGGTTTATACGAAGTGCTCTACAAAAGACTAGTATGTCCTCCGATTAATGCAGTGTCTTCAAAGAGACAGGTTGCATTCTCCAATCTATGTGCATCACTGATTGGTCTCTCTACACTATCGTCTTTGTGGATTGTCATTGTTGCCGGTGATTTGTTTGGGTTTTCAAAGTTCCATCTAATCACAGATGCATACACCTGGCTGATTATTATTTCATCTCTGATCTCTAACTTGGTTTACTCATTGTCGTTCTTATCCTTGATGTCATTAACATCACCAGTGTTATCATCAGTTAGTTCGTTGATCACCATTCTATTTGTCGGTCTATTTGAGTGGATCTTGTTTGGTGTCAAGCTCGGTGCAGGACAACTGGTTGGTGATTTGTTTGTTGTTATTGGATTTGGGGTGTTGAGTTATTCATACTGGGCAGAAATCACTGAAGAGGATGTTGATGATGATGAGGAAGAGGACCCAACAGACACTGAGTCTGTTATCTAATATAAATTAAACACACACACATACACATCCAATAGAATGCATAAACTAAATATCAATACATTATTACTAGATTAAGATATATACGATTTCTGTGTTTTAAAAATGACACTTTAGTTTCCGAATCAGGAAATCAACAAGTGATCTGCGGAGAGCTGTTTGTTGTCATGCACTGTGCTGCACACGACGCGGTACTCGCACATCAAAGACTGATCGTGGTGTCTATTGAAAAGGGAGTTAATTGGGTTAAAATGTAGGTATCTCGCCTAAGAAAAGAGCGCCAGCGTGATCAGTGTTGATAGGTATGCACCCTGTCATTCTACCATACGCAAAACCTCTCTGCCCCGTGTCTATCCACCCCCGAGATCAAACTAGATCTCCTTAAACGCGCCTCCATTTTCATGCGCTCGTGCGTCTCCTTGCATGTCCAGTGTGAAAGGGCAAAAATCAAGTTTTGAAAAGTTGAGCACTTCAACATTCTTGGTAGGACACAATCCTGTTTTCTCTTCTAACAAAACAACCAGATCTTAAACCCCCCCTCCAGTGCAAAAGACTCAAACAAGAGTGCTACGCTAGGTATTTCGATTGATACACCGAAGAAGACACATCTCCTACTGCTCTCAGTTTTGTTTTGTGTTTGTTTGTTTTTTTTTAGCTTTTTTACAAGGGTTTTTCAAAGCACGCGTTTCCAGTTTGTTTCAAGTCATAACAACCTCAACAACAGCTAAAAAAAGAACCCCCCTGCTCCTGTTTGAATAGCACTATTCAAAGCATACCACAAGCACTTGGTTTTTTTGCAACGCTTCCATACTGTTTTTTCTCCCGTTTTCCTGGCTACAAATCAACAGTTTTTGCCTTTTTGCTTAACAACAAACAACATCAAACAAAGCACACTACATTCTCCAATACCGTGGACACTAATCATTAAACGGATATTGATTGCTATATTTCTAACACTTCGCTCCAAATCGATAAGCTGGTCTTACCAAGATGTCCATCTCCGCAACTATGTACAGAGAGGATGATTTTTCAAATTTGGGCCCGGCTCCAAAGCCCCCATCAACAACAATGGGCCTCATCTCAAACCCAACATCACTATCACTAACGAACTCAAACAAGATAATCAGACGGCAAGGCTGGGTCCAAGTGAGAGACGAGGGTATCATGTCCTTTAGATGGCCTAAACGTTACATGGTTTTGAACGACTCGAACCTGGTGTTTTACAAGAATGAGGCCAAAGATCAAGTTTGGCTAAAAATATCGCTCACATCTATTGTCAACTTGTCAAGGGTTCAGCTGAGACCTTACTGCTTCGAACTGATTAGAAACAGTGGTGTGAAAAAGTCACTGTTTGTGTCCCTAAAGACTATTAATGACCTATTTGGCTGGCTCGATGCTGTTTTCGCCAAATGTCCCTTGACTGGTACCGTTTCTAGTCCAACCAACTTTACACATAAAGTCCATGTTGGGTTTGATCCAACAAGTGGTAACTTTACAGGCTTGCCTGAAAACTGGAAAAGACTATTAGAACATTCCAAAATCACAAATGAGGACTGGTCAAAAGATCCTGTTGCTGTTATCGAAGTTTTGGAATTTTACCAAGATCAACAGAATCAAGACGATGAAGATGAATCTCCAACTTCTCTGAATGCTTCTTCTGATGTTGGTTTCCACAAATCAAACTATTCAAACGACTCCTCCATTTCTTCTTCAAACTCCTCTGATAAGGAAAATGATAACACTGGAAGATTATTGACTGATTTGTCAAAGCCATACTCGACACCCTTGAAGTCAAACTCACCACCTAAAGTCACTCCATACTACAAATCTGCTGAAAAGGCACCAACCCTGCAGCAAAGCACATCTTCACTACAAAGTGATAATGATCTAATTCCAATGAGAAAGGCTCCTGGCCCTCCTCCAGCAGCCGCAGCCACTAGGGCTGCTGCCCCAGCTCCTCAAACCTTTGGCTCCACCACACCATCCAAACCACCATTGCAATCTAATGAAGCGTACCCACAACCAACTGCAGGTCCCACTCCAAAGGGGGTTTCTAATAATTCTGGTGCCATCGTGGCTGGTAGAAAGCCTTTGGCAAAGATTAATACTAGCACAAACTACAACGATGCCCCTCTTGCTATTCCTAACCCATACCTAGAATCTCCAGTGGAACAGCATAATAAGGACTTGACACCAGTCAGACGTGCACCAAGACCTCCACCACAGCAACAACACCCACTACAAAGAGCACCATCTGTACCATCTGTACCATCTGCACCACTACATCAGCATCAGCATCAACATCAGCATCAGCATCAGCATCAGCATCAACCACAGAGAGCAGCACCAACTCCTCCTCACTACAACAAACCTACACAGCCACTACATCCACAGCATCATAGACCTGCCCCTCCACCTCCGCAGCATCAGCATCAGCACCAACAATACCAACACCAACACCAGCAGCAATATTCATCACAGCCATCCTCTGCGCAGAAGAAGGCCTCCCCAGCCCAACAAGCTGCGGTTGCTGCTGCTGCGAGTGCACTACAAGGCACGCCTACAAAGATGAAACCACCAATCAAGACGGTGAAGGAACGTAATGAGGAGAGACGTGTTTCTGCGTTGAATGAGAAGCAGGTGATGGATAATTTAAGAAGAGTTGCTCGCAACACTGATCCTACGCCATACTTCCAGATGATTGAGAAGGCTGGGCAGGGTGCTTCTGGTACTGTGTACCTGGCCAAGGCTCTGAGACGTGGTGGGTTGAAGGTTGCCATCAAGCAAATGGATCTGAATGTCCAGCCAAGAAAAGAACTGATTGTTAATGAAATTTTGGTGATGAAGGATTCTCAGCATCCAAACATTGTGAACTTCCTAGAGGCCTATTTGAAGGGCTCTTCTGAGCTCTGGGTTGTCATGGAGTTCATGGAGGGTGGTTCTTTGACGGATGTCATTGAGAACAATGAGAACAAGATTGCGGAGGACCAAATCTCCTCCATCTGCTACGAAACGACCAAGGGGTTGAAATTCTTGCACGACAAGAACATTATTCACAGAGACATCAAGTCCGATAACGTGCTGCTGGACTTGAAAGGTAATGTGAAGATTACAGATTTCGGTTTCTGTGCCAAGCTGACTGCGCAGAAGAACAAGAGGGCCACCATGGTTGGCACTCCATACTGGATGGCACCAGAAGTTGTCAAGACGAAAGAGTACGATGCCAAGGTTGATGTCTGGTCGCTGGGAATAATGACGATTGAGATGATTGAGGGCGAGCCGCCATACTTGAACGAGGAGCCATTGAAGGCACTGTTCTTGATTGCCACTAATGGTACGCCAAAGCTCAAGAGACCAGAGCTGTTGTCTACTTCGATCAAGAAGTTCTTGAGCATATGTCTCTGTGTCGATGTGAGATACAGAGCCAGCACTGATGAGTTGTTACAACATGAGTTCCTGCACCAAGGGTGCAATGCTGAGAAGCTGGCTTCATTGTTGGAATACAAGACAAAGGAGTAAAATTGTGATTTATTTTGTTTCTTGGAATGATTTTTTATGAGGACTATGTAAAGTAGTAGAGTTAATAGACGACGTTATTGGTATTGTATTGGTATTGGTATTGGTATTGGTATTGGTATTGTATTGTATTGTATTGTATTTTAGTTCAAATCTGGTTGTCATGGAAATTCCGAATCGGGACGCAAATTATGCCAAATCTCACTTTTACAGATTAGATTCTTTTGGATAGTGAAGAGGAAGGTGTAACCAATACCTTCTTATAGAAGCAAACGGCTAGTTTATTTATTTATTTATTTATTTATTTATTTATTTATTTATTTATTTATTTATTAGTAGTATCTGTCTGTGTATTGGATAGATGTACAGCAAATAGATGATGTACATCTTTAGCAGCTCCCCAGTGTGGGTCTGGTCTGGTCTGGTCTGCCTTGGACGGAAAAGACAAAAAAAGTTGGGCAATGACGCTAGCTAAAAACAACCTCCAGAACACACAACAATCAATTAGCAACGCAACAGCAAAGAGAAGCCTGCGATCCCAGGCTCACGGAAGACACTGCGCTGACCATCCCCCCACAACAACAACAACAACAACAACAAGAAGACGAGCTGCTGCCGCCAGTGCCATCGCTACACAGGCCTATCCAGCTTACCATATCTCTCTGTATCTACATCTGCCAGAGAGTCCCATTGTTCGAACAATAAACGATACTACAAATGAACAACAATAACAACAACAACGGCATGTACCCCGTGTCAAACACACAGCCTGACCAGATACCCACCACACAGTTCGCGCAGCACCACCAGCACTCCCAGATGCACCACGCCTTCCAGCAGAAGAGCGACAATGCAGACTCTCAGCACCTCTTCATCCCTATGGCTTTACCGCAACAACAACAACAGCAACAACAGCAACAGCAACAACAGTATCTGAACCATACTCCTCAGTCAGTACAGCAGGTTCAGCAGCACTACCAAACATTTACGGATCCTGTACAACAACAGCAACAACCACTGCCCCAACAGCAACAACAACAACAACAACAACAGCACTTCTCACAGGCCCAGCAGCCATTCTACGCACCACCAATGTTTACCTTCCAACAGCCGTCCCTGTCACAAATACCCAACAGACCTCAACAGCAGCAGCCACTGCCCTTCACGCCCATAAATCTCGTCAAGCAACCGCCATACAAGAGGAGAAAGAGCTCCGCGGCTGTGGGCAAAAGACGCACAATGGTGGCATGCGAGACGTGTCGTCTCAGAAAGATCAAGTGCGACCTTGCACGGCCGTGCTGTGGGGCCTGTGCGAAGAGTCGTCACCAGTGCGCGTATAGAAACAGCGAGGGTGTCTTGGAAGAAAGAGTTTCGCCTGATGCAGTCAAGAGTAAGAAAGCTGCTGCTACTGTTGCTACTACTGCTGATAACAAGGATAACAAGGATAAGGAGGGTGTGCAGAACGAGGAGGACAAAAGTATTGAGCGACTGGGTCCATTCCAATTATGGAAGCCTTGGTTTGCACGGCTCGAAGGTGTTGCTGCTTGGAAATTCCTCAACAATGAGTTCAAAGTCCCACAGATCACATATGTGCTGTCTGCAGCAGATTCAGACGGCTTGCCAGAGTTTGGCCTCTTTTCTGATAAAGATCTTGCCCAAATAAACAATGACTTGAAGCACAACTTTGCAAAATACATTGATTCATACTTGAAAAACATCCAGATTAAAAACCCCTTCTTGGACCCAAGAACTTGCATCACCACTGTCAAATACATCAAGCACTGCATCCAGGCTGACCAGTCATCCTCCTTTGAGTTCCACAAACTAAAGATCCCTCAAAACTTGATCCCACTGCCGATCATCTTGTTATGCTGTGCATCGGGCTGTCTGGCAAGACCCCTGACATTCAGAAACTTGATTGATTTTAAAAATTCAAAGGATGAAATCAGCCCGCTGCTCAATATGGCACACAAGTTCTTCGTCCTGGCTGGCGTAACAAATTGTTTCCCAGAGTCAAAAATTGGCGCGTTTGAGTTGAACAACGTTTCTTACCACTTGCTCAGAAACATTTATTTCATGTATGTCTGCAAGCCGTTGAAGGCATGGGAGGAGATTTATGCCGCATCCACTTCTATAATGACCATCTTAGAAACTTTTAAAGGGTCAAACAAGGACTTTAGTGCTGCTGATGATAAATTGATCCAAAGACTGTTTTATTCATGCTTGAAATCAGAAAGTGAACTACTCGTTGAACTATCGCCATCTGTACCAAGCTCTGGTATCATGAGCTACTCTTTTAATGATTTGTACCCTTCACCTCCATTGGAATCAATATCCACCATTGAAGAAGAGAGTAGTTGGTTTTACTACTTGACTGAGATTGTCCTCCGGAAACTGGAAAATAGAATGCTTGATGAGTTTTATGTGCCAATTGTTACTGATAACGCCAAACAGGATGAAAATGGTGAGTTCACTGAAGATGTCTACCAATTAAAATGGGATGGCTATTCTTTAGAAGAGATTATTTCAAAATGTTTGAAATACCTAGATGATTTGTCCAAAATTGAAAAAAGCATGTTTGCAAACTTGAAATCCATAATGAAAGAAGACACTGAAGAAGTCCTAACTCCTCGTGGATTCACAAAACCTGCAGAATCAACAATAAAAGAATCACAGTTCTCACCAATAGCCCCAAGCATCGCATCCACTCTCAACTCATCAGTACTCTTATCTCACACTCACTCCCCTAACACAACAGCTGAGCAACTCCCACTAACACCAAGCTCGGAAACTAAATCTTCTAAAACCTCTGAAAAGCTGGCAAGTGTACTTCCTAGAATCCCTGAATCCCTAGCATTCATCAAGACACGCATGATCACCTTCAAAATGCTTCTGTTCAGACCACTCGCCTATTACCTGCTCCACCGCCCTTCAAATGCCAAACACCCAATTGAAGACGTGATCCCACTGATTGACCAGGTGCTCAAGCAGTCGTTCGAGTCCATCGACATGCTCAACGTTCCACTAGCGGTGCATCGCCATGCTGGTTCATGGTACTATGTCCGCAACATCTTCCTGAGTGACTTTTTGGTGTACTCGCTCTATCAGAAGTACAAGGAGAAGTACGTCAAGAGAGAAAAGATTGAAGGTCTGATGAGGGACAGTCTCATTGTGTTTAACTACTGGTTTGAGGAGATTGCTGGGCTCGCTGAGGCCAAGGTGTGTGTGGAGAAGATGTTGCACAACTTGGAAAACGAGAAGCTACAGGAGGAACAACAACAGCATACTAATGCTGAAGTTCATGTGAAGAAAGAGACATGAAGAGACATCTATATATTCTCCAACGCACAAAAATACTTACTATAATTCTACTAAACTTCTTGTAAGCCAAAATAATTATTTTGTTAAGGGACACAGACGTATATCGAAATGTAAACAAAACAAAATCTTTGGACAAAAAAAAACAACAAATTTTAAGGAAGAAGAAGAACAGCAAGAACAAGAGACCGATTTCCCATAATAATGCAGCTAGAAGACTTTGACAACACACCCACAAAAAGCAGACTCAGGCTTAACCCAAGCACGCCACAGACCAAGCTGTTAAACGACTCGCCAACCGCTGTTGGGTCGCCATCACCATCACCATCCCCATTCTACCAGGTCAAGTACAAGGACTACCAGAGTGCAATCAACGCCATCCAACAGCTAGAGAGTGAACTTCTGGAGTTCCAGACGTCGAGTGCAGAGTTAGAGAAGGAGTTGGAGCTCGAGTTGGACCATATGGACAAGGAGAATGAAAGATACAAGGAACAGGTTGAGCTATTGAAAGAGGAGATTAAGGATTTGAAGTTGGATAGAATGAAGTTTGAAAGGGATGCGAACAGCGAGAGGGAGAAGTTGAATGCTATGGTGAAGAAGCTGCAGGGTGATCTAGAGATTAAGAGCTCGAAATTGGTGGATATTGAGATTATGAATGATAGCATTGAACAAAATGAAAGAAACTTGAATGCAAGTTATAACGAATTGGAGGATAATTACAACAACTCTTTAGAAAAGATTATCATATTGGAGAATGAATTGACTGAATTGAAATCAAAGTTGATTAAAGAACAATTGGATCACCAAAACACATCCAATGAATTAAAATTGTTGAAGGAGAAGAATGACAATAGCACTCCAGCTTCATTATCTCTGGCAGCAACAGCCACAAAACTGTCTAAATCCACATCCATACGACAACTGCATTCGATGATTGAGCAAACGAAGGGCATGGAAACCAGAATTGGTAGCCTCAAAGATGCATTCACATATCACAAATATCCAATCAAGTCTGTAACTACAACTAAAATCACAAATGCAACAATCACCACAACTACAACACCCCTGGTTAGACAAAATTCTCTAGGACGAAAACCATCCATAAAAAAGATTCCATTGTCACCTTCCTCCACTAAATTGAATACAAAATTATCACAGGCTAAATTACCAACATCCTTGGAGCCAATTGAAGGATCTCCATATACTGAGGATAAGAACATGCATGCATTAAAGAGTAGTGATAAGCAGTTGAATTGAATTGGAATGAAAATGAAAATGAAAATGATTCTGTTTTAACTGTAGGACTGTCGTTAACTCTGACTTTGAAATGATAATTTTAAAAAAAATAAGACACACAGTACACTACAAAGGTTAAACTAAGAATAAACTCCTCTGAATAGATTGGATATAACTGAAAGAAAAAGAGCAGACAGACCTCCATCAAGGAGTTTCTACAAACTGTCGTCTTGTTAGATTTTCTTTATTATTGACAGAAAGAAAAAAAAATTCCAACAATAACGCAACAATCAGAGCAGTTTCAATTCAATTCTTCACAAAAGAAAATCAAATACACATCAGCCAACCATTATGCCTTTAATGAGATCATTGATATCAGCCACAAGGCTTTTCCCATGCCCTGCAATACCACTAGTCAGAACTTTCCAACAATCAACCATTGTTCACATCAAAGGCCACAAACTTCCACCAAGACCCAAAATCCAGGAAGGTGAGATCACAGAAGTATTTCTAAAAGGTGGTAGTGGCCCAGGTGGCCAAAAGATTAACAAGACAAACAGTAAGGTCCAGTTAAAGCACCTCCCTACTGGAATTGTCGTCACTTGTCAGGCTACAAGATCCAGAGACCAGAATAGAAAGAAGGCTAGAGAAATCTTGGCAATGAAAGTGCAAGACTTTTATGACCCTGAGAATAGCAGAGCCAAGGTGCTGTCGGAATATAAAGTACAGAAGCATCAGAGTAAAGTAAAGAAGAACAGAAGAAAGTACAAGGATCTGGATGAAGAGCGGGAGCTAAAGAAACAGCAAGAAAAGGAGGAAGAAGATCAAATATTGGCGAAAATGATGGTATGAAATGAATCTTCTTACATTTCAATA
This sequence comes from Liangdongia dendrica, assembly GCA_030570475.1. Lineage (NCBI taxonomy): Eukaryota > Fungi > Ascomycota > Saccharomycetes > Phaffomycetales > Wickerhamomycetaceae > Liangdongia > Liangdongia dendrica. The sequence continues at coordinate 11,894 of JAJLVY010000021.1, forward strand.
CAGACTAACTGAGAAGACTGGGATCAAGTATGATTGGATGAATCAAGTTTATACATGTCTCCTGAAGGAAACTTTTTGAAACTAGCAATCTGCGTCCCCCTCTTCATGAGAATAGAACCAATATAGTTACTTGCTACACACAGATTCCCACTACACAGATGCCTTGGCATACCATATGACATCACCAACCACAAGCTCCCCCACTGCTATCAAGGTTGATTTCCACAGTTCACGTCACTCATGTTTTACAAAAGTTCACCATGCGAAGCCGGCTATCGACTGCTACTGGCGGTTATGGACGGAGCTACATAAACCGGAAAATTTGCACGTCGAAGGGCACCCCCTGTTAACAAGGTACCCTCTACATAGCATATCAGCGTCTAGGGGCTAGCAAAAGTGGCTATTGTTGTTCAAAATTAGATCTGGAAAATGGAGACAGGTTCGGGCGACATCGTGCTGCACTCCATCCCAAAGGCCCATGGCTCTAGCTCAACAGCTTCGGCCTTTATGAGAAACGATGAAAGTCTTGGGGGCTCAAAGCTGAAGAAGTTGGAATCGTTGGAGAGACAAAATCTGCTTGATACCGAGGAGGAGGAAGACGCATCAGAGTTTCCTGATGGCGGTGGGCTGGCTTGGTCGGTTGTGCTAGGCTCGTTCGTGGGCTCGATTCCAACATTTGGGCTGGTGAACTCGATTGGTGCTATCCAGACATACATTTCTACAAACCAACTGAGTGGAGTCTCTCATTCAACTTCTGGGTGGATTTTCTCGTTGTACGTTGCTATTGGGACTGGTGGATGTATCTTCAGTGGGCCAATCTTTGATCGATTGGGAAGAAAAATCCCAATGTGCCTGGGTACTATCCTGTTTTCTGGTGGGTTATTTGCGACTGCAGAGTGCACAACTGTTTACCAGTTTATATTGGCTTTTGGTATCTGTGTTGCTTTGGGTACTGCTTTGAACATGGCACCGCTGATTGGTTGCGTTAACCATTTCTTCTATAAGAAGAGGGCTCTAGCCATGGGTATTGCCAACGTCGGTGGTACTGTTGGTGGTATTTTGATGCCATTGATGCTTCGTCATTTGTTCTTGAAGGTTGGGTATCGATGGGCAATTAGAGTTTTGGCATTCACTTGTACTGTATGTTTGGTCGTTTCCATTCTTTTATGTAAAGAGAGATTACCAAAAGATGAAGAATACAAAAGATTACCAAGAGGCAAACAATTTCTCACTTTTTTCACAAGCTCCATAAATTTCAAAGCATTAAGAGACAAGAGATTCGTATTCTGTACTCTGGCCATTCTATTCTCTGAAATGTCACTGATCAGTGCATTAACATATATTCCAAACTACTGTATTGGACAGGGTATAAGTGAGGGTGGTTCCTATTTGATTGTGACCATGATGAGTGTTTCTGGTGTGTTTGGTAGGCTTATACCAAACATGCTTGCAGACAAATATGGTCGCTTTAACATGATGATCATGACAGAATCCATAGCTGCATTGATGTGTTTCATAGTGTGGCTCCCATTTGGGAACAACCATGGTGCACTATGGTTCTTTGCATTGTCTTTCAGTTTCTTGACAAGTTCAATCTTTTCATTGACACCTGTGTGCTTGAGTCAGATTTCAAGAACGAACGAGTTTGGTTCCAGATTCAGCACCATGTACTTCTTTGTGTCCTTTGGTAACCTGGTCAGTGTTCCTATTGCTGGTGCAATTATTGGAACTGAGACTGTTGCTGAGTATAACCACTTTGTGTTGTACTGCGCTTTGGTTACGACTATGGGTGTGATCTGTTGGATAATTACCAGATATACTATAATCAAATCTCTAAAAATTTTTGTGAGTGTTTGAGGTGAGAACCATAGAACTTCACATAACAATATATATATATATATACATATACGGCAATATCATACGAACCTTGAGAAATTGAGTAATATTCATTTTTTAAATATAGGTTTCCGGAAAAAAAAAATAAAGTGTCACACTGGTCCTTTTGCTTTATTGACAATTCAAAATATCTATTATCGACTATACACAAAATGTCCAAGTCAATTGCGGTTGTTGGAGCAGGGCTAGTTGGTGCACTAGCTGCTATTGGTCTAACCAAGCAGGGTTTTGAAGTCACTGTCTTTGAGTTGAGAGAAGGTGAGCATAATCTATTTGCTTTAATACCCATGTCTAACTAACACTTTGTTTGTTTATAGATCCAAGACTATCCAAGGTTGCAAACTTAAGAAGCATCAACCTTGCAGTATCTGCTAGGGGTTTATCAGCCATTCAATACATCGATGAATCCTTGAATGAAAAGATTTTGTCCAAAGTCATCCCAATGACTGGTCGTATGATCCACACCATTTCTGGCAGACAAGAAAGCCAGCAGTACGGGTTATACAATGAATCCATTAATTCTATTGATCGTGGGTATTTGAACAATTTGTTGCTAGATGAACTCGATACTCTTGGTATCCAAATCAATTTTGGGTTTAAATTGAGTAAGATGGACTTGAGTGGTGAACCAACACTATATTTTGAAAATGGCGAGTCTGCTAGTTTTGACTTAATTATCGGTGCAGATGGTGCATTCTCCAAGACACGTATTAATCTAGAGAAGTATGTTCGTATGGATGTTAAGAAGGAGTATATTGACAATGCATACGTTGAGTTGTCTATTCCAGCTAATGAAGATGGTTCTTTCAAGTTAGATAAGAACCATTTGCACATTTGGCCAAGAGATAATTTTATGTTGATTGCATTGCCAAATTTGGATGGCTCATTCACTTCCACATTCTTTGCCCCATGGGCTTTGGTGGAGAATTTGACCACTACGACTGCTATTTTGGAATTCTTTAACGATAACTTCCCAGATGCTGTCCCACTACTTGGTGAAAACAGCTTGTTGCAATGCATGAAGAACAACCCAAGAGGCCAATTATTGTCTCTAACATGTTCTCCATACAATTACAAGGGGAAATGCATATTGATTGGTGATGCTGCTCATGCTATGGTTCCGTTCTATGGCCAAGGTATGAACTGTGGGTTTGAAGATGTTCATGTCCTTCTAAAGATCTTAAAGACCCACGAGAACAACTTTGAAAATGCATTTAATGAATACTCAGTCACTAGACACAAAGATCTAGTTGCCATTATCGACTTGGCCAAGGAAAATTATAAGGAAATGTCGCATAAGGTTAAGTCCAAGGCGTTTTTATTCAGAAAGAAGCTTGATTTCATTCTGTCATCTTTACTAAAAGACCGTTGGTTACCATTGTACACTATGGTTTCTTTTAGAAGTGATATCCCATACTCTGAAGCTGTTGCAAGAGTCACTAGACAAGAGAAGATCCTGTCTCATGTTCAAAATTTCACTCTTCTGTTGGTTGGTATTAGTGTAAAGATGGCTATACGTGCATGCAGTAAGAGTCGGATTGCCAACTGAAACATAAACATAAACATATAAACATAATATAGCAGGTATATAATTATAAATTAATGATAAAGATACATATATGATATTAGGTATATTGATTATTAATAAATTATGTAATCGTATTTGTTTTATCTGGTGTCCGGGTGTTGTCTCTCATATTCGGAATTTTTTGATAGCTGACCAAAAATCTGATAAAATGATTGTGTTCACAAGAGAAGAGAAGCTAGCCATTGCTCTGGAAAGGAAACGAAGATAAAGAGTCGGTCGCGATCAGAATGGAGTCTAATGGCAAGGTTCACAGTGGTGGACCGCTAATAAGTCCGCTCAACACGGAAATCCGTCACGGCTTTGAGGTTGACCAGCAGTATATGGAGCTGTTGGCAAACAACTTCTTTCTATATTTTGACGACAAGCGACATCACACCAATGGGAACCCAATATCTGAGGAAGAGAAGAAAAAGAAAATCGACTACTACCAACCAATTCTGGACTGGAAGATTATGAGGGACCGTCAGAAGACTGTTAGTGCCGCTATCGTTATGTGCTTGAACATTGGTGTCGACCCTCCAGATATCGTCAAGACACATCCTTGTTCCAAAACTGAAGCGTGGATAGATCCACTATCGTTCTATGATACAAAGAAGGCAATTGAAGCCATTGGCAAGAATTTACAATCGCAATATGAAACATTATCCTTGAAAACAAGATACAAACAATCATTGGACCCATGCGTTGAAGATGTAAAGAGATTTTGTAATTCGTTAAGAAGAAATGCAAGAGATGAGCGTATTTTGTTCCATTACAACGGTCATGGTGTCCCACAGCCCACTCAGAGTGGTGAAATCTGGGTCTTCAACAGAGGTTATACGCAATACATTCCAATCTCACTATATGATTTACAAACTTGGTTGGGTGCTCCATGTATTTATGTCTGGGACTGCAACAGTGCTGGTAATATTGTCACAAACTTTAAGAACTTTGTTCAGAAACGTATGGATGATGATAATGATGGGAATCACGATAATTTGGCACCATCCCCAACATCTGCTTACATTGATTGCATCCAACTAGCTGCTTGTAGGTCTAATGAATTGCTGCCTATGGATCCAGATTTACCTGCAGATTTATTCACTTGCTGTTTGACATGTCCTATTGAAATGAGTATCAAGTGGTTTATCATGCAATCACCAATCAAGAAATCATACTATGCACCATTGTTGGAGTTGGCTAAACAGAGTCCAAATGGTAATATTGTTATTCCAGGGAAATTGACTGATCGTCGTACTCCGCTTGGTGAGTTAAATTGGATTTTTACTGCTATTACAGATACTATTGCATGGACTTCATTACCAAGACCATTGTTCAAGAGATTATTCAGACAAGATTTGATGGTTGCTGCTTTGTTTAGAAACTTTTTACTAGCAAAGAGAATCATGGCTTCTCATTCATGTCACCCAATTTCTGATCCCCCATTGCCAGACGTTCACTTTCATTCTATTTGGGAATCCTGGAATTTAGCTATCGATCAAGTCTTAACACAGCTACTGAAGACTGTAAATAATGACCAGATCTTGAACCCACAACCTGCTCCACCAATGCCAACACAATCATCAACCACTTCAGGTACTGATGGCCAGTCATCTAATACAACAAATACAACAGATTCAAATATCATTTCAAGCATGACATCTAACGTCAATTCACAACAAATTCCACAACAAGCAATGATTCCTCAACCAGCAAACGTTTCAGAAACGGACATTAATAATTACCAGCATTCTACATTTTTTGAACAGCATCTAACAGCATTTGAACTATGGTTGAAATATGGATCATCGATAAAACAACCACCAGAGCAATTACCAATTGTATTGCAAGTGTTGTTGTCGCAAGTACATAAAGTCCGCGCATTGGTTCTACTGTCAAGATTTTTGGATTTAGGACCATGGGCAGTGTACCTAGCCTTATCAATTGGTATATTTCCATATGTTTTGAAGCTATTGCAAAGTCCTGCCCCTGATTTGAAACCAGTCTTGGTTTTTATTTGGGCTAGAATCATGGCTGTCGATTACAAGAACACACAACAGGAGTTGGTTAAAGATAAGGGCTTTAGTTATTTCTTGCAAATGTTAAATCCAAAGGACAACAACATTGGAACCACGAACAATGATCACAAAGCTCTGTGTGCTCTCATCTTAAGTTTATTTGTTCGTGGGTTTAAAAATGGACAAAAATTGTGTTTTAGCCCAGATTTGGTGGATAAACTTTTGGAATATATTGAAAACTCTGATAACCCACTACTTCGTCAATGGTGTGCATTGTTAATTTCACAATTATGGGATAATAACTTTGAGGCCAAATGGATCAGTTACAAAGAAATGTTTTTAAGCAGATTAATTAAGCAGATTAATGATCCAATTCCAGAAGTTCGTTGTTCTGTTATTGTTGCATTGACAAATTTTTTGCCAGGTGAACAAGATGAAGAGGAAACAAAGGAAGAAATGAATATTGCAATGGCTGTGTTACCACTTGCCGGTGATGCAAGTTCTCTTGTTAGAAAGGAAATCATTATGTTCCTGTCCAAGATTGTGAAGAGACATTTGAACAATTTTATTGTATTGGCTTTTAATGAAATGAATTCTGAGATTGCAAATTTACTGGATATGAATGTTGATGACTCTGATCATAAAACAATTGGGTATGGTAGCAGTTACCATATTATCTGGAAACATTTACTAGTGTTTTCTTGTGATGGTCATGATGAATTGAAAACTTTGGCTCAAAACGTTATTGACTACGTCTTGTTGAAATTGGGTGAAAGTCCATTGCAAGAAGTTGTTGTTGAGATGCAGCAAATATTGCTCAAGAATAATGGTGCTAATGGTGGATCTGCCTCTAAGGATGCTACTTTCCAACAAATTCTTCCTAAGCCAATGAAATTGAACGGTAATGGATTGACAAATGGCTCCTCTGTTAATGGAAATTCTTCTACTGCTGCTCAGCGTTCTGTTTCTACAAGAATAAATGCCTCTACATCCAGTACATTTTCATTGTTAAGAAGAACCATCTCATTCTCTGACATTTTAAAAACAATTGGCTGGAATACTGATGAAACTGGTGAAATCAACTCTCCAAAGACAGAATCAAGATCTATGAGAACACAGCTGTTGTCAACGCCATATGGAGTTTCAGCTAAACCAAAAACCGTTGGTGCGTCTTCTAATGCAGATGAAACTTCTACCCTAGAAGAGATCACATTACCATTACAATCCAAGTTCTTTGATTATAGTATGGAATACTTTCAAGAACCACAGATGCGTAAGCATGAAGTTGATGAGCCAGGTAGTTTGGAATATACTAGACGTATCTGGAGAAGAAATAGAAACGAGTCCATTATTAATGAAACTCAACCACAAAAGAATTTATCATTGAGAGGTGAATGGAAAACCAATATTGCTTTCTTGAACAATAAGACACAACCTAAATTGATAAGATTCTCACAATTTGAAAACTATTTGGTTGCATCTGATGATCGTGATAACATTACTGTTTTTGATTGGGACCAGGCCAAGCAATTGACAAAGTTTTCAAATGGTAATCCATATGGTACCAAGGTCACTGACTTGAAGTTTTTGAATGAAGATGATATGCCATTATTGATGACTGGTTCTTCAGATGGTATTGTGAAAATTTACAAAGATTTTGAGTCTCTTGACACTGCTAGACTTGTTACATCATGGAGAGCTTTGAATGATTTGTTATTAACACCAAGATCTACTGGTTTGATATTAGAATGGCAACAGTCTAGAGGTTCATTACTGGCAACTGGTGATGTCAAAGTTATCCGTATTTGGGATGCTCCTCGTGAGCTGTGTGTTGTTGATATTCCAGCTAGAAGTGCCAGTTCTATCACATCATTAACATCAGACCAAGTTGCTGGCAATGTCTTTGTGACAGGGTTCGGTGATGGTACTATTCGTGTTTATGATAGACGACTAGACCCAAGGGATTCTATGGTCAAATTGTGGAAGAATCATCGTAATGAAAGAACATGGATCCAAAATGTCCACATGCAAAGAGGTGGGTATAGAGAACTTGTTAGTGGTTCCATGAATGGTATTGTCAACCTGTGGGATATCAGACTTGAGTCACCAGTTGTAACATTTAAGGCTGAAGACAAGACATTGACAAATGTTCAGATGCATGAACATGCTCCTATAGTTGCTACTGGTTCCAGAATGGTTAAGATCTGGACCACTTCAGGTGATTTGATTTCACAAGTCAAGAATCCAAGCGCATATACATTACAGAACAGAACACCATTTTTATCCTCATTAACATTACATCCACACAGAATGATGTTTGCAGCTAACAACGCACACGATCCATATATCTCTGTTTACAAGTGTACTGATACTGCTCAATCCTAAAATAATACACGCTCAGAACTAGGTTCATTGAGTGCAGAATAGAAAAAATCGCACTGTATTTATTATAAAGAAAAAAAAGTTGATTTATTTAATTCCACTAATGTACATTATGAACAATTACTTATAATTTTATGCAAAGAATGATTTTTTTAAGCAAACCCAACAGCCTTCTTCTTTTTCTTCTGAGGGTTAGCAGCAGCTTCAGCGGCAGCCCTCTTTGCTTCCGATTTAACTCTCTTTCTTCTATCTGATCTGGCCTTGTTTGCTTTATTCTTAATTTCCTGTTTCTTTTCATCCAACTTGTCCTTCTTTTCATTTTCCTTCTTTTCAATTTCCTGACGTTTCAAATCTCTTAATTCTTCTAATCTTTGTGTCTTCTCAATCTTAGACAAGTCACGCTTCTCGTCCTTAATGATAATTTCTGATATTATTCTATCCAATTGAACGGTATTGTTTGGGTTTTCATCAACAAACTTCTTACCCTTTTTACCTCTTGGGGCCTTTGCACCTGGAATAATAGCCTTGTTCAACACAGGAAGGTCTAGGTCTTTCTCATCGTAGATTTTTTGCTCTCTCTTTTTACCATATAACCTTATCTTAGCCTGTTCTTTCTTAACCTCTTGTTTTCTAGGTTTTCTAACCTTTGACTTTTCTGTTTGGTTTGACGTGAAGCCGAGTCTGTTTCTAGCTTCCTTATCTTGAAAAACTTCAGACTCGACTGTTCTTGTACCGTTTTGGGTCTTACTTCTCTTTGCAGTCTTGGATTGTTTTGGGGCCATTATTGATCTTCTTGGGGTTCAAACTATGAAAGATTCCAAGTACTAAACCAACATCTTGCGCTGTATAAATTTTTTTTTGCCTGGCGATGAGGTTACCCTGTTTTAGACCCACATCGAACGAATGTGTTGAAACATTCTGAAAAGTGGAGACAAGAAGTTGCTTCGCTAGCTCAGTCGGTAGAGCGTCAGTCTCATAATCTGAAGGTCGACAGTTCGAACCTGCCGCGGAGCATATTCTTTTTTTTTCTGAACCACTTTGACAGTTGAGAAGATGATCAATCTAGCTCAGTACCACTACAACAAGTTTCAGAGTTCCTACTATTAGAGAATCACGTACATAAAGTGAAGTAAGATCGATAGAATAATAATTAGATAGAAAATATTAATATACATCAAGATATCATTGTGAAAAAAAAAACTCTGTCAGATCAGATCTTCAACATATTCTATGACAATTCATCATGCTAGTACGTGCGTACTACATTGATGTACAATATTACAACTATGCTATAGTCTTTAAATACACAGTAACACAATTCTAAGCGTGTTATAAAGCATCATTCTACCATTAACAGGATACTTTTCTTTTATGTAAACCAAAATTGTTTTTGTGTGTGTTTTTTTTTTTTTTTTTTTCACGCCAACGGGCCAATATTGTCAAGTTATTGTTGAAAAAAAGTAACAGGGTGGCCGTTCTCAGCTTGAATAACACAAGGAGGCCACCAATTCTCAAGAGGATTTCAAATATATTTAAAGCAAAAAAGAAACCGACAACTACAGGATTCGAACCTGTGCGGGTAAACCCAAAAGATTTCTAATCTTTCGCCTTAACCACTCGGCCAAGTTGCCAGAACAATATTCAATAATGTTTTAGAATGAAATAGCATCAATGTTGGCAAGAATTATTTGCATATACTTGCATAAACATGCATATTTTAATTCCACATGAATAGTGTTATGTTGAAAGTTATCCAGTTAGGGTTGATCATTGATTAAGAGTTACATGGTTGGAAAGATTTTTTTTCTTTTTCTTTTTCATACTGGATTATATCCTTCAAAGCAATATATTGTGACTTGCTACTGGTACAAGTATATGCAACTAGATACAAAGCAAAAGAGACCACAAAAAAATGAATATCACTCTGGAATGCTATCAGTCAGTTTTTATGTCTCTGTAAAATATTAGTATTGCAGTCAGAGGAGCTATCTGTCAAAGGTAGTTGACCCTTAAACTGTAGTTCAGAGTAAATTGAACCGTCAGAAGCCCCCATATTCATTTAACCCACTAAGAACTGTTGTACACAAACACAAACTCAATAAAAAAGTAACCAACCAGTAGCTTCGTTGGTAACCCATGTAGATGATAATGTCCTGACAGTTACAACGCAAATATAGGTAATGTATGGATGCAACAGCTATGAAATGAAGGACACAATTGTGTTTTTAGGACACTTTAGTTATAGCCCCCATAGTTAAATAATGATGAAAACGATCCAAGGCAATACTAAATAAACAATCAAATCAAACAGTGTAATACCACCAATAAAAACAAATGTGTAGAAGATATCATTATCTGAAAGCACGAATACTTCATCTCCGTACCTCATCACAAAATAGTACTCTCCTAACATATCAATCAACAACTCCGTAAAAGGTCTCTCGTTAATCTTTTCCATTGTATCACCTTCAGTACCAGCTTTTTCTTTCACAGCATGGCTGAACTCTTGTAAAGAAACGATGGAGTTTTCAATATTGATGTTCTTCTTGTTCTTGGTCCTTTTTTCCAAAATCTCAACCAGCACACTTGAAAAGAAATCACGAGCAATCAAGTCCTGTTCATTTGGCCAGAAATATGTGTAAACAATACCAATAGCAGCAGCAGAACCAACCAGGATGTTCAGCCCAATAAAGATTATGGCAAATACACCGAATCTAGAGCTGGATTCATGCAATTGCCGTAGATCCAGCATCCAGTTTGTTGCCATAACTGGTACACCAAGCAGGCATCCATTCACAATAAAGTTGATGCTATTCGAATATGCATTCTTATATACCACACTCGTCATCACTTCTTTCCCTCCCCCCAAGTTCTAGTGTGTACGTTGTGTTTATGTAAACACAACCAAAAAAAAGTTCGTCGAAAAAATCAAACAAAACCCAGAGAGTAAGAAGAACCAGTGTGAACCTGGGACTCAGACAAAAAATAAAAAGTGAAAATACCACACACGCCAGAAAGAATGGAGTCTGCATCGCCACTAGCGCTAACCTTCGGTTCCAGAAACGAAGCATTTCTCCAATCAGCACAGGATTATCAGAAGCAGCGTGTTAAAGTGACCAGACGTATCGCCAAGTTGAAAAAATATCTAAAGCTCCAAGTCAAGGACACGAAACACTACAAAGCAAAGGCAGTGTCACAAGAGAGCTATGACGAGGATGAGAAGGCCCGTGTGCTGTCCATTTTGCTAGCTGAGCGTGACTACTTGTTTGCTATAGAGCTCAAGTCACTAGTTGATTTGAACATGTCAGCGGCTAACAAAAACAACAATAATTCCAACAGCAATAAGTCAAAACAAAAGCTAATAAACTCAAGATTAAAGAAGGCTGCTTTCTACTCCAGCCAATACACAAAGCTTTCCTCTGCTGAAGCCAATTTGACAACCAGATTGGAGGTTTTGATTTACAACGACTTGATTCATGCATTCTATGCTATCATCAACAAGAACTACGAAAAGGCCATTACCCACTATTCCTTTGCTCGTATTGCACTACAATTTTTGGAATTGCATGGTGAATTCGAAGCTAACAAGATTTTGTACAAAGTTATCATTGAAGAAACCATTGATGAGTACTTGAAATTGGCCGTCTACAGAAAGACCAAGTTGGATTCAGTTGATTTAAACCAATATACTAAGAAGGTGATCAACACATTTGCCACCAGTGAGATCTATGTCAAGGTTTATGCACAAGACCCGGATTTGTTGGCTGTTGACCAAGATACTGAGCTTATCACTAAAGTTGAGTGGAGAGATTACACTGCTAAAGTTAAAGATGAAACTGTTTCAAGATTGCTAACAAAGATCTCCAAGATTGAATTGACAGATTTGTCCAACTTTGATGAGTCCTTGACTCTATGGCAAGATGCATTGGATACACACTCTACATACTTGTCCAAGACTGAAGTTGATGAAGAAGAACAGGATGACCAAATTCTGCTATCGTACATTAAGTACAATTTGTTATTGACGAGAACACACAGAGACGCCACTTTAATCTCATCCAACAAGACTACATCCATTAAGATTATCGATGGTATTGTTTCTACTGTGAAGGACATTGAAGAATTGCCAGGTGTTTATTCTGATGATGAATTGTTCAAGAACTTGGAAAATTTGATCAGCTATTTCAAGATTGTTAAATTGGATATTCTAAGTGATTGTTTCTTCACTAACAAGCAGTACAACAAGAGTTTAGCGCTATCTACAGAAGCTTCTAAATTACTACAAGACTTGAAGTTCACTGTTGACTTTGAATTCGTCAACAATTCCAAAGTTGAAGCTTTCACTAACAAGATTACTGAATTGAAGCAAAACAGTCATATTTTGGCTCAAATCCAACACAATGATGTTGCAAGAACCACAACTGGCGATAATATTAACAAGTATCAAAACAACTTGAATAATTTGATTAGCTTCAAATTGGAGACTGTTCCAGTCAAGCCAGTGTTGTTTGATGTTGCATTCAATTACATTAACTATGGTACCAAGAGAGCACAAAAGGCAGCTGCTCCTGCCGTTGGCACTACCACTACTGCCAAGTCTGTTGCCCCATCCTCTGCTTCATCCGGTGACTCTGAAACTAAGAAGAAGGGTTTCTTTGGTCTCTTTGGCCGTTAGTTTATAGTTCATAACAAGTTCATAACAAGTTCATAACAAGTTCATAACAAGTTCATAACAAGTTCATAACAAGTTCATAACAAGTTCATAACAAGTTCATAACAAGTTTAAACGTTTTTTGTAGACCATATAACCATATGGACCATATGGCTGAAGGCTGAAGGCTGAAAGAAAGTGTGCATTTACCAATTCTCTATAATATTGATTGGTCATCGAGATTTTTTTTGATTTTTTGCGATCGAAGTTTCTGGAAAAAAGTTTGCAAAAATATAAAAAACCAACGAAAAGTCGTCAAAAGCGAAATTCAACTTGGTTCTGTTTTGTTCAACTCAAATAAGAATTGAATTTTAACAACATAATTGAAATACACAATGTCTGAATCATTTGAATTCCAAGCTGAGATCACTCAATTGATGAGTTTGATCATCAACACAGTCTACTCCAACAAGGAAATCTTTCTAAGAGAATTGATCTCCAACGCCTCCGATGCTTTGGACAAGATTAGATACGAAGCCTTGAGCGACAAGTCCAAGTTGGAAACTGAACCAAAATTGTTCATCAGAATCACTCCAAAGCCAGAAGAAAAGGTGTTGGAAATCAGAGATTCAGGTATCGGTATGACCAAGGCTGACTTGATCAACAACTTGGGTACCATTGCCAAGTCTGGTACTAAGCAATTTATGGAAGCCTTGAGCGCTGGTGCTGATGTCTCCATGATTGGTCAATTTGGTGTTGGTTTCTACTCTTTGTTTTTGGTTGCCGACCGTGTCCAAGTCATCTCCAAGCACAACGATGACGAACAATACATTTGGGAATCCAACGCTGGTGGTAAGTTCACCGTCACCTTGGATGAAACCAACGAACGTATCTCCAGAGGTACTGTCTTGAGAATGTTCTTGAAGGAGGACCAATTGGAATACTTGGATGAAAAGCGTATTAAGGAAGTTGTCAAGCGCCACTCTGAATTTGTTTCTTACCCAATTGAATTGGTTGTCAAGAAGGAAGTTGAAAAGGAAGTTCCAGAAGCTGAAGAAGAAAAGGAAGAAAAGGAAGAAGATGACAAGAAGCCAAAGTTGGAAGAAGTTGACGAAGAAGGTGAAGAAGACAAGGAAAAGAAGACCAAGAAGGTTAAGGAAACCGTTACTGAAATTGAAGAATTGAACAAGACTAAGCCATTGTGGACCAGAAACCCAAGCGAAGTCACCCAAGAAGAATACAATGCTTTCTACAAGTCCATCTCTAACGACTGGGAAGACCCATTGGCTGTCAAACACTTTTCTGTTGAAGGTCAATTGGAATTTAAGGCCATCTTGTTTGTTCCAAAGAGAGCTCCATTTGACCTGTTTGAAAACAAGAAGAAGAAGGGTAACATCAAGTTGTACGTCCGTCGTGTTTTCATCACTGAAGATGCTGAAGAATTGATCCCAGAATGGTTGTCCTTCGTTAAGGGTGTTGTTGACTCTGAAGATTTGCCATTGAACTTGTCCAGAGAAACCTTGCAACAAAACAAGATCTTGAAGGTTATTAGAAAGAACATTGTCAAGAAGTTGATTGAAACTTTCAACGAAATTGCTGAAGATGCTGAACAATTTGACAAGTTCTACACCGCTTTCGGTAAGAACATCAAGTTGGGTATTCACGAAGATTCTCAAAACAGAAATGCTTTGGCCAAGTTGTTGAGATACAACTCTACCAAGTCTACTGATGAATTGACCTCTTTGACTGATTACGTTACCAGAATGCAAGAACACCAAAAGAACATTTACTTTATCACTGGTGAATCTATGAAGGCTGTTGAAAAATCTCCATTCTTGGACATCCTAAAGGCTAAGAACTTTGAAGTTTTGTTCTTAGTTGACCCAATTGATGAATATGCCTTCTCCCAATTGAAAGAATTTGAAGACAAGAAGTTGGTTGATATCACTAAGGATTTCGAATTGGAAGAAACTGAAGAAGAAAAGGCTGCCAGAGAAAAGGAAGAAAAGGAATACGAAGACTTGGCCAAGGCCCTAAAGGAAGTTTTGGGTGAGCGTGTCGAAAAGGTTGTTGTTTCCCACAAGTTGGTTGATGCTCCAGCCGCTATCAGAACTGCCCAATTCGGTTGGTCTGCTAACATGGAACGTATCATGAAGGCTCAAGCTCTAAGAGATACTTCCATGTCCTCCTACATGGCTTCCAAGAAGATTTTCGAAATCTCTCCAAAGTCTCCAATCATCAAGGAGTTGAAGCACAAGGTTGAACAAGATGGTGCTCAAGACAGAACTGTCAAGGACTTGACTACTTTGTTGTACGAAACTGCGTTGTTGACCTCTGGTTTCACCTTGGAAGAACCAAGCTCTTTTGCTTCTAGAATCAACAGATTGATTTCTTTGGGTTTGAACATTGATGAAGATGAAGAAGCTGCTGAGCCAGAAGCTGCTACCAAGGCTGAAGAACCAACCAAGGAAGCCGAAGCTGAAACCGAAATGGAAGAAGTTGATTAAGTTTGTTTATAGTTGCTAGAATAAGTTTTTTAATGGATTTTAAGTTATGAAAGAAATGTCAATATTCAGCTAAATGTATTCTCCTCTGAACCAGTAATAAACAAGTAAAACAAATTACACCTAAACCCATTGATATTGATCTGGCTGTGGTGGAATGCTCACCTCTTCGTAAACAGTATGGCCAATGAAGTTCTCTATCATGACATCTCATCTCTGATTGGGAAACTTGTTGCTGTTATCAAGAACACCCGCGAATGGATATTATTTTGAAAATTGAGCGTTTCTCCACATCTTCACTGACGAAAACTTTCAGCCATCAAACTAACAAAAAGTGCTGGTATAACAAAGACAATGTTGGTGAATGTTTCCTTTGTGGTGCCACTCAACTCCATCCCATCAATTGCGCTTTCAACCAATCTACAACAACACTTTTTCTCTGATGAATACATTGGGGTCAAGTTTGTTGATTCAAACTACACTCACACCGTCATCTACAAAAAACAAACTGATATCAATGTGAATGGTCTAAACAGGGTCCAGATTACGGACTACACGCGTTTTAGAGACCCACTACTCACCACCATTGATAAATGCATCTTGTCCGCTGTTAATCCATTCCCATTGTCAACCACTATCATTTCTTTCCCCGACGAACAATACCAACTATTAAAGAAATTTAGTAACGTCGATCTGTTCAATGTTTTGACAAAGACATTTGGATTGTGTTTGGTACATCAAGGTGACTTGGTTATTCCAAATGGTGAAGTGCTGCTTACAGAACCAATTACCCAAGGATTGATCACTAACTCAACAAAAATCACACTGGTGAAAAATGATGACAATATGAAACGGATCCATGCCTATGAAGATGACAGTGCAGGTTTGGATATCGATCTATCTACATTTTTGTTTAAACAGTCTACCTGTGAACTTGGCGTCAAGACTTTGGATGCTCCATTGCCAAATGAATTCATTGCATATTCAACCACAACAACTTTAAGCAAAATTGGTGTCTTGTCAAACTCATTTGTGGAACTCTCAACACCCGATACAACGAAAATTATCCAACTACTCGCATTTAATGAGCCAAATTCATACAATGATGATGATTTATACATCTCACCAGTTCTCAACATCAACTTGTCATCTCCATCTTCTGTGAAAATCAGCAAAACTGCAAAGACGTTTAATGATATCCCAGTGGCAAAATATGTCACATTATCGAAACTGGCAGGTCCCCTAACATTATCGAAAATATATGCGCCATTGATTAATAGTGAACTGGGTTCATATTTTTCATCATCTCCAAGAATCGTCTCCTTGGGTGATTATATCCCAATCACTATAGACACACTGCTTGCTAGATCTCTAAGCACAATGCCTGTTACATCAATTCAACAACACGAAACAATTCCACGAGGTAACCCAGATGCAGTGGTCTGGTTAAAGATTGTGGATATTAATGGTGTTGTAAACACCGAAGCTGTTGATGAACTTCAAACCCAACAGCAAAGCCATCAACGCCTCGTTGTTCTTGGTGTTACTGACATTATATCTTCTAAGTTTATCAATGATTCTCCACCTGTTATTAACAACAAATACTTGTCATTGCCACTGGTTTTCCCATATTTGGATCATGACTTTAAACTGGCTAAGCAAGTGAAAAAATTGATCAAGGCATCTGCAAAGACTAAATTATCAACTACAATTCTAATCAAATCACTCAGCCGTCAGGTTGGTAAAGCACATCTAGTCACAAATGTATGCGCTCAATTGGGTCTTAACTGTGTGGTAATCGATGGCTATGATGTTTTGAACAACACTTCAGAGTTGAAGACAATTGCCACTATCAGTGGTAAAGTGGAGCATTTTGTAAATAACTGTCAACATCTAGTGTTACTGATCACTCATTTGGAGGCTCTGAATTTTAAGAAGAGTGATACTGAGTCTGGGTTCCCAAAGTTTGTTGAGTTGTTGAAAGACTATGCTGAGAAGGCTGTCATCGTTGCAACAACAAGTGATGTTGACTCCATTCCAGAGCCAACAAGAGGTTGTTTCAAATTTGAACTAGATGCAAGTGTGCCATCTGAACCTGAACGTGCTGTTATTTTTAACCATTTACTACAAAACACTGCATTGGCTAAGGACTTGTCTATTCAAGCATTGTCTTTACAATCTGCTGGTTTGACACCAAAGGATTTGATCACTATTGTTGATAACGCAACATACCAAGCACAGTCTAGATACGCTACTTTGTGCAAAGAAAACCACACATCGTTACAAGAGTTGTTGCAATATACTCCACTGACGCTAATACCGCAAGATTTCATCACATCTATCAATGACGCTAGAAGCAAGTTTAGTGATTCTATCGGTGCACCAAAGATCCCAGATGTGAAATGGGATGATATTGGTGGTTTGGATGTTGTTAAAGATGAAATTTTTGATACTATTGATTTGCCATTGAAGAACCCAGAGTTGTTCGCCAACGGTTTGAAAAAAAGAAGTGGTATCTTGTTCTATGGTCCTCCAGGTACAGGTAAGACCCTACTAGCCAAGGCCATTGCCACAAATTTCCAATTGAATTTCTTCTCGGTCAAGGGTCCAGAATTGCTAAATATGTATATTGGTGAAAGTGAAGCCAATGTGCGTAAGGTGTTCCAAAAGGCCAGAGATTCTAAGCCATGTGTCATTTTCTTTGATGAATTGGACTCGGTTGCTCCAAAGCGTGGAAATCAAGGTGATTCTGGTGGTGTTATGGACAGAATTGTGTCGCAATTACTAGCCGAGTTGGATGGTATGTCTGATGGTGATTCTGGTAATGGTGACGGTGTGTTTGTCGTTGGTGCTACCAATAGACCGGACTTGCTGGATGAGGCTTTACTAAGACCTGGTAGATTCGATAAGATGGTTTACTTGGGTATTGCTGATACTGATGATAAGCAGTACAAGATCTTGGAGGCCTTGACTAGAAAGTTTAAGCTTGATGATGACGTTGATTTGTATGCTATTGTCAAGAGATGCGGCTATAACTTCACCGGTGCAGATTTCTATGCGTTGTGTTCCGATTCAATGTTGAATGCCATGACCAGAGTGGCCAACGAGGTTGATGAAAAAGTTTCTGCTGCAGGTGTCACTACAAGATACTGGTTTGATAATGTGGCCACTGAAAAGGATATTGAAGTTAGAGTGAAGCAGTGTGACTTTGCCAAGGCCAGAGACGAATTGAACCCTAGTGTTTCTGTAGAGGAATTACAGCACTACTTGAGAGTCAGAGAGAACTTTGAAGGAAAGTCTGAAAAGAAGAATGGCTCTCAATGAGGTGGGCTATTTATTTAAAAAGCGATTTTGATTAGTTTCCTCTGTAGAAAAGGCCCAAACTGTCTCACTTTTGGGACTTTGGACTTTATACATTTCCATTTCCGGGTAATTTTTCTGAGGAGGCCAAAAAATAAAATATCAACTTCCAAAATAATTAATCACTTGAACTCCAATCTTCACTATTCACGGAAAAGCCAAATTAAAGATCAGAATTCGCTGGACGCAGAAGTGAAAGCAGTAACAGAGGATTAATGTCGACCAAGAATTTTAATCAACGTCCTTTCGACCCAATCACCGCCACGCCTGGCGAAAAGAAGCGTGTCGCCTACTTTTATGACGGTAAAGCTCTGAACCTAGAAATTACACCATAATATATAATACTAACACTTTTTAGCTGATGTCGGTAACTATGCTTATGGTGCAGGGCACCCAATGAAACCACACCGTATAAGAATGGCCCACTCTTTGATCATGAACTATGGGTTATACCGCAAGATGGAGATTTATCGTGCCAAACCCGCCACTAAGCAGGAGATGTGCCAATTCCACACAGACGAGTACATTGATTTCCTAAGTCGTGTTACGCCAGACAACTTGGACCTATTCCAAAAGGAAAGTGTCAAGTTCAATGTCGGTGATGATTGTCCTGTCTTTGATGGGTTGTACGAATTTTGTGGGATCAGTGGTGGTGGGTCCATGGAAGGTGCTGCCAGATTGAATAGAGGCAAGTGTGATGTTGCCATCAACTATGCAGGTGGTTTGCACCATGCGAAGAAGTCTGAAGCTAGTGGTTTTTGTTATCTGAACGATATTGTGCTTGGTATTATAGAATTGTTGAGATACCACCCAAGAGTGTTGTATATTGATATCGATGTGCATCATGGTGATGGTGTTGAAGAAGCATTCTACACTACAGACAGAGTCATGACATGTTCCTTCCACAAGTATGGTGAGTTTTTCCCAGGTACTGGTGAATTGAGAGATATTGGTGTTGGTAAGGGTAAGCACCACTCTGTTAACGTCCCTCTAAGAGATGGTATTGATGATGCTACTTACAAGTGGGTCTTTGAACCACTAATTTCCAAGATCATGGAATGGTATCAACCAAGTGCCATTGTTTTGCAATGTGGTGGTGATTCCTTGTCTGGTGACCGTTTGGGTTGTTTTAACTTGAGTATGCGTGGTCATGCCAATTGTGTGAATTTCTGTAAAAAACTCGGTGTGCCATTGATGATTCTTGGTGGTGGTGGTTACACAATGAGAAACGTTGCAAGAACCTGGGCATATGAAACTGGTATCCTAAACAATGTTGTGTTGGAACCAGATTTACCATACAATGACTATTATGAATACTTTGGTCCGGATTACAAGCTGGATGTGAGACCTTCAAACATGTACAATGCAAACTCATCAGAATACTTGGATAAGATTTTAACGCAGATTTTTGCCAACTTAGAAAGAACAAAATTTGCTCCAAGTGTGCAGATCAACGATGTTCCAAAAGATGCTGAAGATCTTGGTGATGAGGATGAAGATATGGCTGAGGCTATTGACACTAAAGGTGGTAGTCAGTATGCTAGGGATCAAAAGATTACTCCCGATAATGAGTTTTATTAGATTATTGGTTATTATTTTGGGATGGATAAAAGGTCTCTGTTTTCAGTTTTTCAGTTCATTATGTGTAATATAGTTTCAAATTTAAAAAAAAAAAAATTTATACTTATATGAACTTGTACTATATGTTATCTGGTTTTTTTTGGCTTTGGCACTATTTTTAAGTCTTCCTGCACTTAAACCAAATAAATTCCACAAAGTGGTTCTAAATATCAGATGATGGAACCCTAAAGTTAGTTAAAGATATTATTATATTCTCCTTGATATGTGGTGTCCTTTGATGCTAACTTTGATTGTGATGTTGATTTATCAAGCTTCAGTGACTACATCACATTCAATGTCGTCGTCATTATGAATCTGAGCATGCTCGAAAATACAGAATACAAGATGCTTTATCAAGTGCTGATGACATTGATTACCTTGTCTAATGAAGGTATTGAGTTTTCTAATAGTGATGAAACAAAATTATAATCTGTCAATTCTGATACTTATGTTATCCCACACTATTATCATTTACTGAATATCAGTATATTAATTAATGATTTTGATTCAAGTATCCTACACAGGTTGTGCAACGATGTTGTCTGACAAGGCAGTATTAACATATGATGAAGCAAGTAATATACTTGAAAGCTGTTTACAAAATTGGCCAGCAGCTAGAGTGCCATTTTCTATTGATGGTTATTTGGGAGATTTCATCTTTTTTGTATCCAATAGAAAACAGATTAGATTCCCCATGCATTTCCAATCATCTACCAAGAGTCATAAGTAAAACAAAGTACTAACTACACTACACTATATATTGAAATTTAAAATATAACACAATTCATCAAATTG
The DNA here is from genome assembly GCA_030570475.1 of Liangdongia dendrica. Lineage (NCBI taxonomy): Eukaryota > Fungi > Ascomycota > Saccharomycetes > Phaffomycetales > Wickerhamomycetaceae > Liangdongia > Liangdongia dendrica. The sequence goes on from JAJLVY010000021.1 coordinate 32,687, forward strand.
TAAAAGGGTATCGTAAACTAAACTAACTAACTAACTAAAAAGGGATGAAAGAAACTAAGGATCTGTGTGCTTAGATCAAGAGAGCAGCAACTGCGACCAAAGCGGCACCCATACCAGCTCTAGCAGCACCGTTGTCACTTTGTTGAACAACTGGTGGGTTAGTGGCTTGGATTTGACCATCACCGATTTGAGAAACAGCAACGACTGAGGATAGAGTAGCAGAGGCAGCAGCAGAGGAAGCTGGAGCAGCAGCAGAAGAGGAAGCTGGGGCAGCAGAAGAGGAAGCTGGGGCAGCAGAAGAGGAAGCGTCAGCCTTACCAGATGGGGTGTAGTCTGGGGCAGCAGAAGAGGAAGCGTCAGCCTTACCAGATGGGGTGTAGTCTGGGGCAGCAGAAGAGGAAGCGTCAGCCTTACCAGATGGGGTGTAGTCTGGGGCAGCAGAAGAGGAAGCGTCAGCCTTACCAGATGGGGTGTAGTCTGGGGCAGCAGAAGAGGAAGCGTCAGCCTTACCAGATGGGGTGTAGTCTGGGGCATCGGAACCAGTGGTTGTGGCAGCCTTGATAGCAATTGAGTCACCGTTGTTGTTAGCAGACAACTTACCGGAGGATGAGTTGACAGAGAAGCCAGAGTCCTTGTAGTTGAAGTAACCATCCTTGATGGACCAGCCAGAAGAACCTTCGGCAGAGGCAGTCACAGCACCATCAGAACCGATAGTGGCGTACTTACCATCAGAGAACTTCAACTTACCATCGTCAGTGACGGCAGCAGAGACATCAGCACCAGAACCACCGACAGCGATGGAACCATCAGCTTCCTCCTTCAAGGAGGTCAAGTGCCACTTGGAACCAGATCTGATGGACAACAAACCGTAATCTGGGGAGTCAGCGAAGGCAACGGCAGCAAGAGCCAAAGTGTATAGGATAGAGAATTGCATTTTGTTATACTATATTAAAACGAACGTAGGTTGGTTGTTGAAAGAGAAATGAAAGAGGGAGACTTGGAAAGGGTGTACATACCCACTGCTTATATACCCCCAAACCAACGTCATCGCTGCTCTTCGTGTTTCAATTGTTGTTTGTTTTTCCATGTCTCGTTATGCATGTTTGACGTTTGTTTTTGTTTATATCTTGTGTCTGCGTCAACATGCATGAGTAAGAAAAAAAATTTTATCCGGGAAGCCTGATGAGGTCATAACGGTGTCCATGTCTTGTGTCGGCGAGTTAGCGAGGTGTAGTAATGGTTGGGGTAATGGTTCTGGTGGGCCATCGTGAAGAGTGACTTTAGATCATCAGAACTCCCTATTACAGCTTTGGTGATGGTCAGAGAGGAGAGAGGGGGGGACATAATTATTTGGTTAAAGGGTGCAAAACAACAACAACAACAACAACAACGAACGCGGTATACGACCCACACCTGTTGGTCCTATTGCTACACCACTTTGTTAACCACCCATATCCCTTTACAGTGTATTTATAGAAATTTGCTGAAAAGGGCAATCAGCCGAGCAGAATAGGAAACTTCCTTACCCACCCAGTCTCATGATTGGTGGACCGTGACGCATGGCCAGCACTATGCCACAGTGTGTCAAACAACACCAGAGACATATACTGTGTTGCTCGGACCCTGTTCCCAGACAACGCACCAAAACACGCAATATCCACCCAGTATTTTGGCAAGAGAACAAGGGTTTATCTCATATATCATATTAATATTGATGAGAGGAGGGTGTTGATCGTTCTCATAGTCTACGTTTCTTGTGAATATTCATTCCCTGGATCTCTCAGCACTATTATCATCGGTTGGCTTACAAGCTGGCTTACAAGCTGTCTTGCCAAACAATTCACCCACAGGTGGCTTGTTGTTTTTGTGTCTTGCGTATCAAAAAGAGTGTCAGCTGTGTAAGCCTGAATGTCCCTTACAGGTGATCAAAACAAATCGTGTCCACACCAACCAGCGTTACCTACGCAACTTAAGCGAAAGATTCTTGCAAAATAGCAATATTACGGTATGTATTTAGGAAAAAGGTTGGCAGTGACGGTTGGTTGGTTGGTTGGTTGGTTGGTGTTCTTTCAATTAGATTTCAAACTTCAAGTTAACCTTCAATTCGTCTATAGTTTAAGCTTTGTTGCAGTATGGAGTCATAACTGAGTCCTGTTAAATCATTAAACCTAATCTTGTAATTTATGTTGTGATTGCAAAGATGGTGAAATCTTTAACCAATGCAAATTACACTTGGAACTACTTCTTGATCTATTCCTACCACAACTCTACAGGCCCAGACTAAATCTAGGGCTTATACAAATCCGAACTATGTGTCCGTATTTATATTTTATATCTTACTGGAAATGGCAAGTTTTGACGAGGAACTTGATCACTATCGTGTGTGTGTGACTAAAAGGTTCCCTGTGATCCCATGTGATCCAACTCATTGAGTAATATTCACCCCTTGGAGCCCTGCTTTTGTAGTGACACTATTGCTACCATTCTTCTGCCATTTGATACCACATCTCACGTCTCACAGTGTACAATGGATACTCAACTGACGGTTTCAACTTTAATGGAGTCAACAAGAACTCTTTGAGACCAGGTGGTGTAATATCCAATTCATAACGAACCTTTTTTTGCCTATTTCCACACTGGATATCATCAGCAAAGTCATAACCAGTTAAATCTATTGAGTCCTTGCTTGGGATGTAAGATGCAATGTCGTTGATTATCTCATAACTCACGTTGTCAAGGGCATAAATACACTTGATCTGTTTTACCAACACAACTATGTTAGTCACAAATACCTCGCCAGCTTCTGTGTGGTTGGTTTCCCTTGCTTGTTTAAATAGGAACTTGGTGGTTGATATGTTCTTAACAAGATTTTTCAAATCCTTTGTGTCCTTGATCTAATCAACTCTGAAAGGAAAAGCACAATTTCCATTTGAAAGTTCAAAGCATTGACTGGCTTCTTGTGACATTTCATTCATATTAATGTGCTTCTTTTTGAGATTGTATATGTCATTGCTTGTCGCTTTAATGGGTGTTGGATCTTGTGTAGTTTGATACTTTGGAACAAAATTAAGAGCAAAGCTGTACTAGATATTTGAATCCTTAACCTCATCAGGTTCAATAATAGTAGTCAATAGATATTCACACGCCAAAGAATGCTTTTTCTGTGATAGTGTTTGTTTAGAAGACGGTTTGTTCTTTTGTTAGTTTCTGTTGAATTAAGAAATATTCTTGTTTGCTTTTATGTCATCGACAGTACGTGGATTTACCATGAATATGGTAAAACATAGTTAATTAACACAGTACAAAGAAGTTCAATCAACTACTGGTATTGCTGAAGTTCTTTATGATTTGATGGCTGTTCTCTGTGCTTTCTGTTTTCTGTTTTCTGTTTTCTGAGACCAATGTTGAGTTGACACAAACGGAAAACCAAGAACAGAAAACAGAAAACAACGGAATATTTTTGCTGTTTTCTGTTATAAAGACAAGTTTTTATCTTCTCTTGAGTCAATTGTATCAAACTCTTCATTGTTACATAGGTTTGGGCTTTATTTTGCGTAGTAGATTTATAAGTATTACTTTTAGTTATAGGACCCCCTGTTTTAAGATGTATCTTAGATTTACAGGGTTCTTAGATGCAGTTTCAGACACACAATACAATTTTTTCCCAGGTCTCCTTTGGAATTTTTTTGATCATTTTCAACCTTCAGATTAAAAGGTCTCAATATACACCAAATTAACTCTTCTCAAGCAACATCTCATTATTGTAATACATCTCTGTAGTTCATTTCATCTTCTTGAGTTGAAAAAAAAACTATATAAGGGTATGACCCTGGATCCCTGAGTCCCTTTATTCTGATACATTACAAACCACTTCAAAGCACTGATGAGTGACCAAGAAAACAACAATCCAAACGAAAACAACGACAGACCTTCAGAGTTCTTGTACGACTACAGAACTTTCAGAAGGGGCCGTGTTCCATTGGGTGACATCACTGAGGACTTCTTGCATGCACACTATCCACCTGTACTTGAGCAAAGACAAATGTCTAGATTTCAGGATATCTTTGACTCCAACCCATTCTATTCGATCCCAGCTACTTTCGAACCTCGACCAGATATCGATCTTAGAACATTCAATTCAGATTTGTTTATTAGAACCTATGCAACTACTCCTTCTCAAATTCCACCAGAGTTGAACCCTGGTCTTGAAGAAGAGTTGAATGAAAGTGTTTACTCAGGGCTTACTTCCTTTGCTGATTTCAGGGTTCTTGCATTCAAGTTCCACAGATTGTTCAAAGAGATCATTATGAAAGAGCAACGGGAACATTTTGCCCAGATGCATAACCATTAAGATTGGTTATGCTTTTTTTTTTTGTCAACCTTTATTTAAAAAACCACTCTTTTTAATACAGGATGTCTTGTATTGAACTCACGTATGTAGTTTGTTTGTTTGTTTGTATGGCTCTGCATATTATCTCGGAAATTCCTGCATCACAAAACCTGAGCTCGCAGAACAATATTCAAAAAAAAAAAAAAAAAAACAGGGGCCTGGCGTTCGTTGCAGACCTGCTTTGCCTAAAACAGCTATTTCTTGTTGTAAAAGAGTGATTTTTTGGCAAACAGTTGATCAATATTGATCACTGTCACGGTTTTGTAGAGAACTGTTCCATACCTTTTATAGATCAAGAAACATTTTGTCCATTTTTCATGTGTCCAGATCTTGAAGAAAAAAAATCAAATTTATATAACAAACTATACATATAACACAGTAAGTGTGCATACAATATATTGTGGTTTACAAATATATCTTTAAAGTTGCAAAATTCGATAAATTTCCAAATTGGGGAATTTTTTGAACCTCCAAGCTGAACAAAGGAACAACAATAAATGCATTAAATATAGCAGCAAAAACTTGAATAATTAGTTCCAAAACTTCTGATTTTGGAAACTCTAATTAGTACATTTTGAAGCTCTATTCTTCAGAATCTTAAATATATAATGTTTATACATAATACACATTAATTAGATGTCAAAAAAAAAAAAATAGTAATATATATATAGTTTAACATTTAACAGATTTCGATAATCTCATCTTACAGCTATTGCCATAGTGACGACGCACAAACCTGCAAGATACCGAATCGCTTCAAAGTATCACTCAGAAAAACTGAAGAAAAACAACATCAACACATAGAAATCCACAACTTCTTCAGTTTGAAAGCTAGCACATACGTAACCTATACTATTTTACTCAATTTCACAAGGGTACAACTCTACTCTGTATATTTTTTTGTATATATGGCAAAATAACGACAACTAATTAATGTATATTATGTATCTATGTATTCAATTAAACAAATTAAAGAGAGAAAACAAGATTAAATAGCGGGTTCATGAACCAAAAAAAACCAAAAAAAAAACAGTACATTTGTTGTATACTCAAGTATCTATTTTGTGTGAAATACCAATACTATCGAGATGTGGAACAGGCGATGCAATAATAAAACATGTTTTTAGATCATCAAGAAAAAAGAATTAACAGGAGAAATCTTCTTGGACATATCAAGCTATAGGTAATGGTGATACCTTAATAGTGTGAGAAGGAACATTTGTGATCGTGTGGCAATTCAGTTGGCTCTAGTTGCCACTTTATCGTGTTTTTTTGCAAATCTTCAAATTCCCAAATTTGTTCTTTAGATAATGGTCTCCTGGATTTACTTTTGATGCTTGCTATTATTTACTCAATTGCACCTAGTGTTGTTTCTGCGGTTTCGTTTCTCTGGTTAATTCATCCACAAATGTAAAACCATCTTTAATCAGAATAACTGGCTTATCAAAAGATTCCTCCTCATCTGAATTGTAAATTCGATGATTCACACACACACACATAGGATCAATCTATAGGATCACCGATGTCCAAATCAAAATCATCGCAATTCAATTGTCATAGCCATCATTATTATCCCAAATCCTTCTCCTTCAATGGTGATAATCTTGAAAGTTTTCAAAGATGCAGTGTTGAGCATGTGCAGGGATAATTGTCTGGAGTGCACTCGAATCCAAATGAGGTGTTCATCTCAGGTGTGGGTTTAAAGAGTGATGAGTACTGCAAAGACAAGATGTCAATGGTGAACTTGTATGAGACCTGCCAGTCGTTTTTCAAGAAATCGCTACGGTTGTTGAAGCAGAAGATCGGTTGGTTGCTGCGTTGCTAATGTGCCTGATTTCCATTTCCATTTCCATTTCCATTATTATTATTATCATTATCATTGATCCAAACTCCGATTGATGTATTGGTTGATTGAGACGGTATCAATGCTTTTTGCGCAATTCACCAGCACAACAGGCGCTGTTATTCACTGGAGATGAGTACCTATTTGCCAATAACAGCACTGCTTCATGTGACTGCCTCATGTGCTCACCAGCAAGAAATACTACGCATTCACCACACAACACCTTGTCGAGTACCTCCTCGCGATATCTATTGTCGACGCGGACGACTACGACGCGGACGACCACGACGCGGACGACCACGACGTGGACGACTACTTCCAAATGCTTTGCAGGCTCGCTCAATCATGAAGAAGTTTTGCAGAGGATTTAGCCGGGTTGATCTCGGATTTAGATCAACGTTTCGGGACGTTATCTACGAGGCACTTTATACCCAGCTTTTTGGATATAATATTGGAATTGTTTATTTTAGTTTATTTCAGTTTATTTTATTTCAGTTTATTTTATTTCAGTTTATTTTATTTTATTTTATTTTAGTTTAGAAGCAGAATATATGGGATTATAAGCTATGTCGATATTGATGACACCACTAGAGGATGTGGTGGATGCGTATGTCCACTACGATCTGAATAGCGAGGCCTTTCCAAGCTCGTCGATTGCCTACCTGCTCCACTCGAACAGCGATCGATCGAAGCCACCCCAAGTCGCCACCGAAGAGAGTTTGCTAGAGCAGAACTACACCTTCCACAACTTCCACAACAGCACGCTGAGCCTGAACTCTGTGTCCTCACAGTTGAACCTGGGAAACTCTCTGGAATTGCAGCTGGTGCGTTTCTTTGTTGATTTTGGTGCTCGTTTCTTCTCGATGAATGCGACCAATTTGGAGGTATTTTACTTTTGGTCAGTTGAAGGACCAAAGCTGTGCAAGCAGTCGCTGATATTCAGGAATGCGTTGATGGGGGTGAGTGGGATGATGCTGTGGAGTTTGTACCGCAACACTGGGATCACAGATATCAGCATTTCGGAATACTCATTTAAGGAGGAGTCTGGGAAGAAGGCTGCTTCAAGAGAAGATGTTATCACTTTAGACGACTTGTACTACAAGAGCCAAAAGTTTTTTAGAGAGTCAATCACGCTTTTGAATAATGATGCTGACCAGATCCCACTTGTCGACAATAGTTTGGATGCTGCTGCGTACTTTTGCTCGAACATGCTGCTTTACATCTACACTGCGCTTGACCCCAACTCGAATGGCCTGCTTGTTGAAGACGACTGGAACATATTCCAAATCGCAACCACGTTGAACGACACGTCATTGTTGACGGCGCCATTGCTCAACACCTCGTCAGCATGGAGCCTGCTGTTTCCTGAGGAGGACCAACTGATGAGTAACAGTCTGCACGGCACGGAAATCCCAATGAATTTCGCATTCATTGAGCATCTTGTTAGATACTTGGAGGAGCATGTTGATAACAACGATCCCAAAAGGGATGTATACTACAGTGCCATTTCCGCAATGCAGGCCCATTGCTACCTATCTGCCAAGCTACAGTATGAATGTCCATTGTATAGAACGTTGATTTCTCTGGCCACGCACAGAAGTTTTGTCGAGTTGTTTGAGGAGAGGGATTACATTGCGTGGAAGATTATGTTTTACTTGAGCTGTGCCTGTTCAATTATGGGGTTCAGATTGTTTCTGAACAAGGGAGTTTGGGATAACTTTATCCACCACCATTACAAGAGCTATGTGTACAAGCTGTTCAATGGGTTTGAGGGTGAGTATGATGAGAAGCTGTATTTGCAGGTGATGATGTACAGGGATTTGGGATTGTGTTCTGATATTAACAGAATCAATGAGATTGGGAAGTTTTGAGATAAAAAAAATGGACTGTTATTATTATTATTATTTTTATTATTATTATTATTATTATGATAACCCTGCTGTTTATATAATTTTTGTTTGTCTTGTATATATCTATCTGAATCTGTGATGATAAAATGAAACGAACGGAAATGAATGCTTGTATATCCATTGTTTTCCATTGTTCCCATTGTTTGATGTATGCCGAGAATTTACCTTTGAACGGGAGACATAAATGGTGATAAACACAGCGAACAATGAGAGGAACACACACAAACACACACATGTAAAAGAGAGAGAGAGACGTGATGGTAACGGTAATGGTAACAGATATTGCAGTTGCTATTGCCATTGCCATTGCCAGCACTTCATTTCCATTCTTGAACACACCTTGAGGGTCACTTGACAGACAAGAATCGCTTTGAAAGAACAACAGAAAGGAAGCCTTAGCACACCAATAGACATGCAGGCTGACTTCCAAGATGAGTCTTTTAGCACCAGGATCTAATAGCTTGGAGGATATCAGTAGTTATTGTTATTTAGAGTATATAATGAAAGTCACGTGCCAACATGCATCTCTTTACATAAGGGATTTGCAACGAGATCTGCAACTGTATAAGCAACTTCAACAAACAACAAACAGACATTCTTTGAGGAAGAGAGGCCAAGCACTAGCAGGTTTAACACGTCCTTTTGTTTATATATACACACACACACACACACACACACACACCAGGAGAGCCCCACCAAGATAAGATAAGATGAATCCACCATACCCATATCTAGAGTGGCTGAAGAGTGCACCTCCTGAGATGCTAGGAGTGTCTTTAGGGGATTTGTCCAAAGCACCCACCAGACCAAGGTTTGAAAGGTCGACACTCTCCTCTCGAAACCTGGGTAAAATACAAGCGATGGAGGACGAGAGCAGCACTCCGCCACAAGTACACACCCAAGAGGAGCTGGTGAGACTGTATGACAAAAACGCAACGATGCGCTTGAACTCTGTGTCCTGGCAACTAGATCTGAACACATCGCTCGAACTGCGGTTGTTGCATGCCTTTAGGGAGTCTGTTGCTCACCACCATGGTCTCAATGCGATCGATGCGAATGTGCTGTACTTCTGGTCGTTCGATGTTCCAAAGCTGATACAGCAGAGCAAGGTTCTGAGATGTGCTTTGATGGCTATTAGCGGCATCACGTTGGCTGCTCAGTATAACACAAGTGTACCGGAGGACGTTTATCTTGAAAACTACAGGTTGAATGATGATGATGATGATGATGATGATGATGCGACAGTGGTTCAAGACAGTACTGTTGAGTTATATGAGAGGAGTTCTGAAATGTTCAAGAAGGGTGTTCAAATGCTGAAAGAGCAGGTGTACATGACACAGACACAGGCACATAGAGTGACGGACCCGTTAGAAGCATGTGGGAACTATGCTGCAGCGGGGCTATTGTTCACGTACTGTGCCATCGAGCCCAACCTGAATGCGTTGTCTCTGGCCACTGACCGTGAGGTTTCGATGCTGGAAATATCCAAGCTTGTGAGGAGCTCAGTGACAGCGTTTGGCGCGTTGCTTGCCAAATCGCCCGGCTGGTGTCTGCTGTTCCCAGAGGAGGCACACCTGTTGCGTTACAGCACCCCAGGGAGTGATGTGTCGTTCCCCTTTATTGAGCACTTGACGTCATATCTGGATCGCCATGTTTCAGGGGACAATGCGAATCGTGATGTGTACTATCGAGCAGTTGCCACGTTCGAGACACATGTGTACATCACCTACAAGCTGAACAACAAGTGTTCGATGTACCGGTGTCTGCACTCGCTGAATGGAGACGAGAGGTTTGCGGAGCTGTTTTACGAGAAGGACTATGTTGTTTGGAAGCTCATGTTTTATGTTAGTTGTGTGCAGTCAATCCTGGGATACAAGTACTTCAAGAGGTACGGTGCATGGGACCAATACATTGAGAGGGACTTCAGGGACTACACGCAGCTGCTGTATGGGAGACCTTTCGAAGATAGCTACGACGAGCAGTTGTATTGCTTGACCTTGAGAGTGCTTGAGCAAGGACTTGTTGGCAATGTAAAGGAGCTGATCGACAGCATTGGGTCGATTGGTCTCAGCATTGGGTCGATTACTACTACTACTAGTACTACTAGTAATACAACTACTACTAACACCGGTACAGCACACACCCCCCGGTTTACGTTTACGTTTACGGTCCGTCCATCACCCAGCACCCCCCCTTCTGTAGCCAGCGGGTGTGTGCTGTTTGCAGACAGAACTGACTGACTGGGGCACAGTGGATAATGATAATCTAGATTCTGCTTGTTTGTGGAGCAGTTGGAGGGGTCCCTCCAGACCCTCCAGGGTCCCTGGAACACATTTCCGATGTTTAATACTCAGCCGTGTCCGCGATAGTTGAGTTGAGTTGAGTTGAGTTGAGTTGAGTTGCACTGGCCAGGCGATGTGCTGATTCTCCTCTTGACACATTCCTTCTAGTTTATCCTTTTTCTGTTATCCTTTTTCTGTTATCCTTTTTCTGTTATCCTTTTTCTTTTATCCCTTTCTTTTGTTTCCTTTTGAAAGCATTGAAAGCATTCACGAAAAGCAGAATAACTGGACCCTCGAATCCCAGACATCAACACAGACATCAACACAGACACCAACAGACACCAACAGACACCAACAGACAACAGCATGAAGACCCACGACTTCCCACTGCTGCTCATGACCCCGCCAGAGGAGTACAACGAGCTCGAGCTGCCGGAGACCCTGCCAAACAACAAGCACTACAGTGCCCTCGACATCAAGTACAAGGACAACACACGCCTCAAAACAGCATACACCAGCTCCGCCAAGGCCCTCTTCCGCGCAGAGACCATCGCAGCCAGCGACCTCTCAAGGCCCCCGCAGGTGCGCACCACGCTGCTGCCCAAGCTCGAGCATGGGCAGGCAACGCCAGCATCAATCCCTTCACCTTCACCTCTCTCGGAGGAGTGCCCAGATGACAACAACGATGAAAACATAAAGATACAGTCCACAGGCCTCTCCTGCAACAGCATGGTGCGGCTCAACTCAGTCTCTGCCCAGCTCGGCCTGCAAACAGCCCTCGAGTTGCAAGTGTTTAAGAACTTTGTGGACCACGACTCCGTGACATACTCGTACAACTGCACAAACCTCGAGGTGTTCTACTTTTGGTCCAGCGAGTCCCCAAAGCTCTTCAAGGGCTATCCCGTCTTCCACAACGCACTCATGGCGGTCAGCGGCCTCAGCGTGTGGAGCAGATACAACTCCATGGCCACTGAGTTCCTCGTGGTTGACTACTCCCTCAAGGACGCTGCAGCATCCCCAGCACCACACAAGAAGGTGGTGAGCCTCTACACAAAGTCCAGAAACTACTTTGAGAAAAGCCTGCGCCTGCTCAAGGAGCAGACCAGCAAACACACCCTCCTCAGCGACCCACACTCCGCCTGTGCTTACTTTGCCGCAAACATGCTCCTCTACGGATACCTCTCCTTCGACCCCAACTCCTCCGCACTCGTGCCCAAATCACCAGAGCAGACATCCATCTTTGACCTCGTCGCAACCCTCAACGAGCTCGCCATGGCAAACTGCGCACTGCTCGCATACTCCCCCGCCTGGTGCTTCCTGTTCCCAGAGGAGCAAGACCTCATCTCCAGCAGGGTCCACGGCGTCGAAACCATCACAAACTTCCCCTTCATCGACCACCTCGTCTCGTACCTCGACCACCACGTTGGCGCAGACGACCCGCACCGCGACCTCTACTACGAGGCCGTCTCCATCATCGAGACACACTGCTACGTCTCCGCAAAGCTACAGTACATGTGCTCCTTCTACAGGACATTCATGACCGTGGGCTCCCACGCGGGCTTTGTCAAGCTGTTCCAGGACAAGGACTACGTGGCCTGGAAGATTATGTTTTATCTCGGCTGCGCAATGACCACCATGGGCTATGGCTTGTTCATGAACAAGGGCATCTGGGAAAACTACATCGACGACGACTTCAAGCACTACGCCACAGAGCTGTTTGGCGGCTTCGAGGAGGAGTACGACTCGAAGCTGTACTACCAGGCACTCTCCTCACAGAACCTGGGTCAGCGTGGTGATGTGAAGAAGGTGCACAACATTGGCTCATTTTAATCATTTTAATCATCATAGATCATCATATATTATAGATTATAGACCTGGACATTCATCTGGAGGGTTAGAATAGAATTTTATATAAGTTTATCGACTCTGGTGTAGACGCACTAGAAGCACTAGAAGCACTAGAAGCACTAGGCAAGAAAAGAATCCAAACAAACTGGACGCCCAGAGAGACAGAATACAAGCAGAATACAAGCAGAATACAGGCCAAAACACAGGCCAAAACACACCTCTAGAGTCAAATCAATATTATGTTTTCGGTAGGTCCACCATATCAAAATATTGACTTTTTTTAACAACAACAACAAAGTAAAAGCACAACAACAACAACAACAACAACAACAACAACAAAGTAAAAGCACAAGAAAACCACAGAGCAGAGCACAACCACAAATGGTAACGACATAATTATGATGATCGACAACGACTCGGGAAACGCCTTTTAACACTCTATTTTTTTTATGCTTTTAGAACTCTGTTTACAACCACGCTGTCAAACAAATTGCAACGTTACGAAAGGATTTGGAGCTGTTTGAGTCAAGTTTGACCACTGCGCCATTGTCACTTCAAGGTACGACGATAAAACATCCCTTCCAGAATCGTATTAACAACAAAAAATTGTTTTTAGGATCCATTGCTGCTAACTTATCCACAATCACTAGAACGATCGATGAGTATGAATCTCTAGCCAAGAATGAAACGGTACAGGAAAAGATTGAAAAGTCCAAGGTGAGATTAAAGAGCTTCAGAAATGATATAAGCGAAGCACGGGCAAAGTTCCAGGAGCTAAAGAGAAAGAGAGACGAATCCCTACAGGAATCAAACAGATCAGAACTATTAACAAGACGTCACACACACAATACTGCATCCATAGCAACTGACAACCCCTTTGAAAACCCATCAGCATCCTCTGCTGCGGGCACACAGCTCTCGTACCACGATGGATTGCACAAGGAACGCTCAACGTTGGCTAGAGGAAACCAGCAACTAGATGAGATTCTGGAGATGGGCAGAGAGGCTTATGAAGAGTTGATTGCATCCAACGAGATGATTAGAAACTTTCAGAATAAAATGCACAATTCCTTAACAACACTGGGAGTGTCTCAGGACACCATCAGAATGATTGAAAAGAGAGCATTCAAGGATAAATGGCTCTTTTACGGTGCTTTGATCTTGATGTTTGTCATATTTTATTACATTTTGAAGTGGTTTGGACGATAAAATAAATAAATAAATAAAACATTAATGCATCATTCTGTGTGGGTAAAATATAACTGGTTATCCTTTTTTTTTATTTATATATATATATATATATATATATGAGAGTTTCATGTTGTTCATCATAGTTCATTTTTTGTGTTTGATTTAAATAAATAAATAGTATCATTTATCATTTCTTG